>BMAO01014365.1:0-104120 GCA_019973975.1 Trichonephila clavata
CTTGTATTTGGATGATCAGTCACCAATCCAGAATTTTTTCTTCCACGGCTACCGTTCTGTTAGACTTCGCACAGCTGCATTTGAACGTGCACCAAAAAAGGATCCTGTCTCACACAACTGTCTGTGCAAGCGCACAAATGTTTTATCATTGGCAACCGCCTGTTGGGAAACTTTTTTCCGTATAATCGTCGCGCCTCTGCACTATTCCCATTTGCAGTTCGTAGATGAAGTGCATATCAGCCTTTTCTTGATTAGTGAAGGGCAACATCTTTCGTTACGTTTGTTCCGTGATTTACACTTGCACACTCGGGTCAATGGCTTTTATCTTAATAACAATTTGCATATGCGTTCTTCTTCTTCCCCATATCACAATTTCATGTTCTTCTTCCAGAATCTTGCAGCTAAAACGCTTGCATGGATAAAATTTGAAGATGCTCTAGCACGTTTGCGTTTGAATTCAAATCATGCATTTTCAATCGAAGTTGATTGTTTTTATGTTGTACTATCGCCTCTTAAAGTTTGCTTTATCGTTTTTTATTTTGATCATTACATACGAGCATTTCAATTTTTCCTCCCTAAACGCGGTTACATTTGCGCCACTTAACCGCTCCCGATGGTTTCAATTTTGCGCTCAAAATTCAAGTTAAAATCTAAGCTTTTGTAAACATTTAACAAAATAAAAAAAATACTGGTAAAAGGTAGTTGTTCGGTACTCCAAAGTCTAGAGCGCCTCTAACGGCATTTTTTTAACTTTGTCTTTTAAAACTTTTTTTAATGAAAATACTAATTTAAAGAATGATTTTAGTGAAAACCGCAAAATGAATCGATCCATTTTCCCGTTTTTTATCATCATTTGAAATTTAGGACCCTAAACTTTGATGGCTCCTTTCTCCTTCGGAAGACGTTTGGGACACTTGGTTTCCTATTTACTATTACTCGTCTTGATGTGTACTATCACCTCTTAAAGTTACTCCCATCATTTATGAAACACCCTGTATATCAGCTCTGGAAAGTTTCCTTTTAAATTCTATTGTCTGGTTATCTTGCAATTTCAATTCTTTTCAGTTTTGACCATGCTTATTCATCTCCCTCTTGTAGAGAAATTTTGATTATATATCTATATTTACACACACACACACACACATATATATATATATATATTATATATATATATATATATATATACAGGGTGTCCAGCCTTAATGTGACCCAAGAGCTAATTCCCAAACCGTTCGGTTTAGATGTGCACTTCCAATTTGAAAATGTTTTAAAACAGGTAAAGAATGTTTTTAAGTGCTTTTTGAACCAAAGCACCTATTTAGAAAACAAATTAAAAAAATTAATTTTTTATACGGTCCCCAGGTCCTATCGCTTATATTTAGGAAAAGACGCAATACACAAAAACAAAGTAAGCACAAAGAGTTTCATTTTATTATCATAAAAACTGGCCGAGTTATGGAACTTTAAAAAACACGTAGTTTCTCCATTTTCTCGGCCATTTTCAAGAAGTTTTTAAGGGGCCGTCTCCAAAGTGAAATTAGTTGGAACTCTTCCAGGAAACATTTGCTCTTGCACGTCAGTTTTATGTAAATCATTTTTAAATTTAAAAGCATACGTTAAAAATACAACAATTGAGATATTAAGAAATAAAATTTATTCTGTGTAAGTGTAAAACATAGAAAAAATAAAATATTTTGAACGAAGAAAGCATTTCAATAGGAGTTCAAAAAAAAAAATCGACTTATATGCTGCTGCTTCAGTCTGATTCTGAGTTTTTGCTGATCATGACGAGCCTTAAAAAGCTGTTGTGCAGTCGCTTGCAATGACATACAGTCGTATTCTAATATTATGAATTCTAGTACGGGAGAAGGAGATGTGTACAGATGAAGAATACCGTGAATGTGTACTGTTTTATGGGCAGTGTAATCCAAATAAGAGAGAGGCGGCAAGACTTTATGCCATTAAATTTCCCACTCGAAGACATCCATCTCATTGTACAATTGCCCGTGCTGTTCAACACATGTATAAAACTGGGAGTTTTCATAGACGTATCCCCTTGTATAGTACCACACCTCATCCATTCACCATTATTTAAGTTAATTTAGTCATTCTGATATAATAATGATTAGCGCATGGTTCCACATTATGCTATAATTTGAACGGAAAATCCTGTATTATTTTCTGCTATTCGTTAAAACAATCTGTTTTAATATTTTCGGTACAATTTATATTTCTTTAATTAAATTTTTATTGCTTGCTTTACAGTAATGCAAATTGTCAATCTATGATGTTTACTTCTATGTTTAAAAATAACTATGATGTTTTCTTTTGCTCTTTCTGTAGATATTGAATTACTGTTCTCTTAACTCTCAATTTATGTACGACTTCTTCTCTGAGTAATTCGGTCTATGTTTAAAAATAACTATGATGTTTTTGCTTTTGCTCTTTCTATAGATATTGAATTACTGTTCTCTTAACTCAATATATATACGACCCCCTTTTCTGAGTAATTCGGATGCTTCAAATTTATGTAGGCATAACTCTGTCAGTTTTTATTGTAATAAAATGAAACTTTTTGTGTTTACATTGTTTTTGTGCACTACATCCTTTTTCTAAATATAAGTGATAGGACCTGGGGACCGTATAAAAAGTTAATTTTTGTAATTTTTTTCTAAATGGGTTTTTTGTTTCGAAAAGCACGTAAAAACATGCTTTACCTTTTTTAAAACATTTTTCAAATTGGAAGTGCATATCTAAACCTAACGGTTCGGGAATTAGCTATTGAGTCACATTAAGGCTGGACACCCTGTATATATATGTGTGTGTGTGTGTACCGTGGCTGACCAGAAAGTAAATAAAGACTGTTTAGTTTTACGAAATAAACGAAACATAATATTTTGTCCAAAGTAAAGTGTTATTGTGAGTCTCTAAGTAGTCTGGCATGGTATTTTCATGTTAATAAGAATATTTATGAGAATATTTGTTATAAAAATATATTTGGCTAACATCAAAAAATTTCTCTTTTAAATAAATAAAGCAAAATCAAATCCTTAAGATTCCTTAAATTTTCTTCCTAGCTTTTCTCATAGTGAATAATGTAACACTTTTAAATTAAATTCGTTTTTGTTGCTTCAGCAAAGTATATAAATTTGAAAAATTAAAAAATTTTTTACTGTTTAAACTGAGATGAGAAGGTTAAATCTAACATAAAATTACATTTTAATTACTTTTTTCTACTTTCTTTCTTTTTAATTACTTTGCTTTTTTGTTCGTATAAAGACAATAAAATATTCTCCTGTGCAAGAAAATCTGGACTTTATTTTAAAAATGAGTATCCAAAATACAATGACTGCAAAGCTTGTTTTTCTATATGAGCAAAATATATAAGTGAAAAGTGTGTGCATAAGGGTGGATGACACAAATCTCTTGCAAATTGCATTAACAGAGAGCTGGAAATAAACGTTTCTAATTATTTCTCTAAATGGAATTGATTCTTTATACGAATTCTGCAGTTCAATCACAACGTCAATAAGTGTTATTCTAAAGATAACACATACGAGACTAATTTAATGGCATAAATTTTAAAAAAAACATTAAACTATGTTTTTTAGAAACATATTTTTGATTCTTAACTGTCAGAAATTTGGCTCAAGTTAAATTTTGAATGCAGTTAATATGATATATATTTCCTGTTATTAACCTTTCATATATCAACCTTGTTTTAATTATAATTACTCACGCTTAGAATAAATTTTTGTACTTAGTATTACAATATGCCTACCAATGTATGTGCCAGAGTAATATTAAGTTTATTG
This sequence comes from Trichonephila clavata, assembly GCA_019973975.1. Classification (NCBI taxonomy): domain Eukaryota; kingdom Metazoa; phylum Arthropoda; class Arachnida; order Araneae; family Nephilidae; genus Trichonephila; species Trichonephila clavata. Next base: position 3,816 of record BMAO01014365.1, read on the forward strand.
TAGTGAGCTTTATCGTTTAGCACACGCAATGTCGTTGCTGAAATTTGAGGAAATCTCTAAAGTAGTTATCACGTGAAGGAAGTATTAAATTTTAAGTATAAGTGTAATTCCTATTTCTGGCAACATTTAGTAGAATGCTTAAGGTAACTATATTCTCAATTTTCTGCTAGTTAACATAGTTATGCGTTTACTTTTAAAATTTTCTAAATAAATTAAAGTCTAGACTCAAAGCAAATTATACATTTACTCGAAGATTTATTTTTTTAAAAAAATTTCTTAATTTATCTTTATATTGTACGACGAATTAAAGTTTAACTGGTTAGAAAGGCACATGTAGAGCTTCTCTGTATCAAAGCTCTAAAAATTCAATTTTTTTTTTTCTGTTAGCGTGAATATTTCAAAAACCCATTAACTTGTACATATACTGCAAATCAATATTTACCATTAATGCCAATGTAAACTACAATAGAAACATTACATGTTAAATTTCTTAGCGTCTTTAAGGAGACTCTACTTACGACTTATATAAAATATTTATTTGAATCTCCCGCAAATGATATGGGCACACAATATAAGTTATTCTAGATATTTTTGACAAATCATATTAAAGTACGTTTTTTTTTTTTAATATTGAAACAAAATCCATATCCTGAAAGTAAATGAATAAAAGACTAAACTCTTCCTTATAACATACATTTATTGAAATATAATACGATTTATTTCCATATCTGAATAACCTTCATCTGCATTCATTTGCATAAAAGAATTCAAGAAAAACTTCAAATCCACTTGAGAATTTCAAAAAACCTTTTGTGAGAAACAAACATCTCAAGTCAGATTTTCTTTATGTTGAATACATTTGTAAAACACACGGAAGAAGAGCAAGTTCATTTTAGTATTATAATAGAACAACTTAGAGCACAAAAATCAACATTTAAGAATATAGTAAATATTTGAATTCGATGTTAGTACAAGATTTGGAGCAATTTTTTATTTCCAATAGTTCTCTGTGATTTCTTTCTTTCTTTTCTTTTCTTTTTTTTACACCATGCTTCTCAATCGCCTTTTTTGAAATATAATTACTTTAATTTGATTCATTCGAGTGAGAGTGTCAATAAGATTCCTCGCACTCTTTTTTATTTGCTTCTATTTTGTTATACTTGTAGTATACAACTTAAGAAATATAGTATTACATTGAAAACAAAAGTATTTTTTAAAGAATTACTTATACGTAATTTCAAAGTATATGAAAATCTTTTACAAACTGATAGCTATGCAAAATTGGTACAAGAATTTAATTTCTGGATTGTTTATATAAAAAGTTTCAGTAAATAATGTTTATGAAAAAAAAAACTTAAAATTGGTATTGTCTTATAAAGAATCTAATACTTTCATTGCATTATTTGTACTGCATCTGCTTTGTATTTAATTATATCGCGTACTTAACACTAATGGATTGTAATAATTAAGATTCATTATTTTAAAGGTATATATATTTAAAAGTTATGAAGTTAATAATTATTTTATCTTAATTTTTGAACTATCAAAAATTGAATTTTATAAATATTTTTAAGCTATTAAAATAAAAGAATCAATGAGTTTATAAATACTTTTTTTCAAAACTTTAAGAGGAACTAACATCAATTTTTTCGAATAAGAAATTCAGCTTCCCAATATCACTATTAATCAATACAATTGAAATTTAGTTCATAATATATTACTAAACTAGATGAATTGTAAAATATAAACATCTTTCTGGAAACCTAAAATTCAGATCACTGAAAGACTTGCAAACTCAATCTATTCAAAATATATGATATATATATATATATATAATGTTTAATTAATAGTAAGAATTATATTTTGTTATTACATATATTTCCATTTACTTTCCAAACTTTTTCATTCTTTAGGAGGGATTAATGCTTTAAAAAGAAGCTAGAAAAAAAAACAATTTAATAGAAATAACATTTTTACTGTTAAAAATAATCTTTACTGTTAAAATGAATTTTACTGTTAAAAATGATCATTAAAATTAATAATTGGATACATTGTTTATTTTATCCTAAATCAAATTAGTTTAAAATATAAACTTACACGTAAGAACTAGTTTTATAATACAAAAGCAGAGGAATCATGTTTCAAAAAGAAAGGTAGATAAAATGCACACAAATCTAAGAAGCAAAATGAACTATTTGCTTCGCTACATTTTCAAGACCTTTTTTTATGCCTCCTTTCACCACTGAAGAAAAAGAAATTACAGAATGTATTGTTATTTTAATGTTTACTGACAAATTGAAAACACATTTCGTTCATATATTTTTTTTTTACTTTCTCCATTCTTCGACAAAAATTGAAAGGAATAATTTCATATCTGAAAACAGAAAACAAATTTGAAACAAAGATTTTAGAAATGTAAAAGCATCCATCGTTTCTTGGAAAGCATAATGAAAAATAACCTCATATTTACTATCCACCTGTGATGCAATAATAGCAGAATCAATAACTGCACGATGTTCAAGTTTTCTTGCATTATCAATGTATGCTTCTTCCTTTATATATTCATTCCTTCTTCCAATTATTCTTTCTTTATTTCAAAGTATGCGAATTTTCAAAACAAAAAAAAACTAATTCGGTTTTATTCTAAACTTTTTTAAACTTTGCTAAATTTATTGAAATATTGCAATTAAATTTAAATAACATGTAAAGTTTAATTGTAAAATTTATTAAATTTTGGTATTAATCTATGTAAAAATTATAATAATCGTGAGAAAAACATACAAATATTGTTTTGTAAGTTACTTTTATAAAAAAAATGCACATTTGATTTTAATTTAATGTTTTCCATCTACACTATTAAAGTCCGAAGGTAAACAAACGTATATATCTATGGATATATATATCTATCTATGTATCTATCTATCTATCTATGTGCGTCTATCTTCTCACGAACCGCACCACGCAGAAACTCGCGGAAGGTACCAAAACTATCTATTATAAAAGAAAATGATGACATTTTTTTTAATCACGCATCAGAATAGTTTTCTTTTTATTGTTTAAATTTATTATTTTTTTCCTAAAGCAATATTGTTTTTCAAGTCAGTAATAGAAAAAAAAAATTGAAGATAAATCTTATATCTGTGGAGAGAAAGAGGGAAAATAGTTCTACTCTCAAAAAAGCTACTGTAACACCGTGCTGTAGAGAGAGAGAAAAGAAACCTGCTTAACATCAGTAAGAACTGGAAGATATTTCCAATAAGGGAATTGTAATATATGACATTAATATATATAAATCACACATTTACCAGGGACTTCGATAACGGTAGGGGAATTCCCATGGCAATATGTTATGCATTCAAATACGTTCATGTAACGCCGGGTTAAATGGAAAGGAATGAAACCCGTCTCACAACGAAAAAAAGTGAACAAATTTCGAGAATGGGAAATTTAATGACATTGTTACGGAAATCACTCACATTGCATGCGTACTCACACACAGAAGCGTTGTCGCCCTGAGGGAAACAGGATATTCCGGGTGGTGATTAAGTAATTCACTCGGTAAAAACCCGTGCAACGCCGGGCTAAGCGAGGCGGGGGGGGGAGAGAAATAAGAAAGTCAAACTAATTTCGAAAAAGAATATTGGAAGTGCTGATTTATTGAAGGGAAGGGAAATGTTAAACGGGAAAGCCCGAGCGATGCCGGGCCATGGACTCACATCGTATGTGTACACACCCACCCAGAAGTTCTGGGGTCATGAGGGAAAGAGGAAGTTCTCATGGGGATTAAGTTATACACTCGGTAAAAGCCCGTGTAACGCTGGGCTTAGCGGAGGGGGAAACAACATAGAAGCCGAAGTAATTTCGAAAAAGAATATTGGTCATGCTGATTTTTTGAAGATAACAGAAAATTTATAAAAGTAGAGAAATCCTGTCCAACGGAGGGCCATGAAAGCTAATCACATATAATTGGTGCCATGGAAAAGAAAAGATGATTCAAGTTAACATGCTCGATCAAAATATGTGTTGTTGTTGCGTATGCCACCTGACATCAGTAACATCAGATCAAGGTGCACGAAATTCTTCGTGGCTAAGGGCTAGAATTTTACGCCTGTCGTTAGCCTAAGCTTTTTGAGCCTCAGGAAGGTCACAGTGCGATTTGGTTCGGTACAACAAAATAGATGGCGACACCATTCGGACCCACTGATTTAACGAGCACGTTCTCCGTATATACTCGGAGGGCATTTGGGGGCATTGAGCATCGAATCCAAACCTTCCGGTCTGGAGTCCAATGCTCTAACCACTGGGCTACCCACGGCCATCAAAATATGTTCATAAATGTATTACTCATAGGTTTATTCTAGTATTAGAAAATTGCCACTTTTCAACAAACAAAAAAAAATGATTTATTTTGAGATATTTTAAATTTGTCTTAAACATAAAAATTCCATCATATTTATAATTTAAATATTTTCTTTTTACTGCTTTTGATACACGTATTTTTAAACGCGATTCAACATTTTCTGTAAAATATTATAAAATACTCTAAAAATATACATAACATAAGAATGTTATTTTCCAATTTTGTTTTACGCTTACCATTCAAAAGTTATTCACAAGTCATTTCTGTTTGCTTAAAAAACAACTTTAGATTATCTACGAAATTTACTTTGGATTTTAAAGGGGAGTATCGAACATATTTCTTCAGATTTTGAAACCAGTGTATTAAAGCTAAAAAAAAAGTTATAGAGCTATTTTTTTAAGAACATACCATCTTTTTCGTTTTTAGTTTCTTTGTAACAAAATGTAATTTTTTCGCTACTCAAAAATGTATTTTTCTCATCAAACATAAGTTTTTGTCAAACCGAAATTTTTTTCACACTCAATTTTTCTTTACCCGAAAACTTTCTTTTCCTGGATCAAATTTTTCTGGCAAATGTCTCTCATATTTGACAAACGGTTTACTTTGGCAATCAAAGTAAAGCCACGCTCTGTGAAGAGTCTTCATCGGAGGCAAATAAGAAAGGAAAAAAAAGTTTTATGACTTCGCGAGACAGGTATGACAATCTTGGCTCGCCCTAGGCAGTCAAGTATTTTTATTTCCCTATTTGAATTGTTTTCTGAAAGAGTTCCTTCAGATTAGTTTTCTCGGTCAATGGAAGGATGAGAGCCCCTTTCTTTTCTTGTTTCTTGAAAACATTACGTTATTTATAATAAAAAAGGGAGAAACACAAATACTACCCCTCTCTGATTTTACAATTAATTCCTTTCATTCAAAGTATTTATTCAATGCCTAAGTCAGGGGAACCTTCTTTACATCAAACTAGAATTTAACCCCTTAACTGCCGATTAAAAGTTACGTGATTCGCTCCCCAGTGCCACCGTTTTCACAAAGGCTTTCTTTTATGGTTTATTGGGGAGTGAAAAGAAAGAAAATGAATAAATGAGCAAATCCTTTGCTGAAATAAGTAAATCCTTTCCCCAAACAGAGAGCGAGAGAGGATAGTAGAGAGAGAGAGAGAAGAGAAAAAGAAAAGTAGAGAAGTAGAGAGAGAGAAGACTAGAGAGAGAGAAGAGTAAGAGAGAGAAGAGTAATAAGAGAAGAGTAGAGAGAGAGAGAAGATTAGAAAGAGAGTGAACGTGCCCAGGTCATTTTATTGCATTCCAAATCCTTCGGATTAATTTTACTGATAACATCGCAAAGAGAAGATTTTATTTCGGAAAGTCCTACATATACGTCTGGGGCAATTAAAGCATTGGCTGTGTGAGACATATATATACGCTGGTGGCACTTAAATGGTTAACAGTAAATATGTTTTTATTTAAAAGTAAATAAAAACATATTTTTTATGGATTTAACGCAGGTTTAATCCAGTTAAAGTATATTAGAATTTAATTCCGCCAATCATTTCTATGCATTATCTGAATAAAATTACATTAAAACATATACTTTCTGTGATATATTACCATATTATATTATACCCAATATAAAAGTGTACCATGTTTCTTTTCAGGATGATCTTGTGACAAATGTGTGAAGAAGAAAACGGACCGATAATTTACGTATCACAAGGTCTCCGGAACTACGTATGCGCTTCAAAAATTATGGGACTTTTGCCATTGCAGACGACGAAAACAAGTACCTAAAGTTAAACCAATTAAAATAGATTTTCCTAACCCTCCATTATCTGACCTGGTTGGTTTAGTGCATTTTATGTGGCTGAACCTCAAGCACAGCTGTTATCTTCCGAAGCTAGTCAGCTTCTCTCGGCGATGTAAGAAAGATGGATTTTCTTGAACAAAGTTGAACATTAAACTCGCTTAACACACTTAGGCACCAAAGAAAACTTCGTAAATGCTAAGTAAGGTGTATTGTGAATCAACATAGCAAGATCCGAGGTTTACGAAAGGCATCGGCATTTTAAAAATGACAGAGGATTCATCGAAGACATCGTTGAAATACCTTCAACTTCACGGAACGCAAACAATGGTGATTTGGTGCTCGGATGTGTTCAAAAAAATCTTTGCCAAACACTTGCACAAATTGCTGAGTCTATACACTTCTCGAAGACGTTTATCGAAATCCATTAATGGTAAAAGATCTAAGTTCTGGCAAGTTGACAACTGGTATCTTTTGCATGACATCGCAACAACACATAGATCCCAATAGGTAAAATAGTTTCTCGTCAAAACTCGCACTGACGGGGTTACACATCCCCTCTATTCACCAGACTTAGCTTTGTGTTACTTTTATTTGTTCCCATCATTGAAAAAAACATTTACAAGGACGCCTTTTTTGTGTCATTAGATTAGGTGATAGTAGCATCGCAGGAGGCCTTACGGGAGATAGCGTAAAATGTCTTCTAGTAGTTACACAAACGCAGGCCGAAATATGTTTTCGCCCAAGGGAACTACTTTGAAAGTGGACATGCTTCGGTACTGTGAACTGTTCAGGGTAAGGTTTTCTACACTTTGCCGCCGGGTTTTTAGATCACACTACGCATTAGATAAACGAACTTGCAATCCGGCAAACATGTTGGCTTTTGTTGAATAAATTCCTCAAAAACCGAGTTTTAATTATATCAGCTTCCAGGAAAGGGGGTATTAAGGGTAAAGGGTTATAAATAAAAAATATCAGTATGAAAAATAATTCTTATGGTTTTAAAGTTGTCGTATATATATATATATATATGTTGCAATATCTTTTTTTATTTAAATTCATCATGAATACTGAGATTACTTCAAAAGTTAATGGGAGCATATTGTACGTAAAATCTCAGAAGTAATTGTATTTGTTGTTTGTGCTATTTTTGAATGCTAGAATACATACCAACATTTTATTTTAATTTCCCCAAAAACTACTTAAATTTTTGTAAAATCGGTCCCTAAAAAGCGGTTTAAACTATCCCTAAAAATTTTATAAAAAAACTTTTCCGAATATTTTTAAAAATATTTATAATTTTAAATTGTGTAAATAGTACGTGCAAAATTTTATCTGGTATCATTTTTATAATGGAAACAATATATGAAATGCAAAATATAGCTTTTAAATACTGAAATAAAAAAAATGTTCAAAGGGTACCGAGTCCCTTTAACATGAAAGAATACCCAGACTATCAAAGATGAAACACTTCCATTTCGAGGAAAATATAATTTGAAGAAGCATTTTTATTTCAAATTCTAAAAAAGTATGTAATAAAAATAACCATTGAAGAAGCATTGCAATTTATTAGTATTCCGTGAACAGAGAAATCCAAATGTTGAAATACTTTTATCAATGTGAATATCCACATGAGAATATCTATTTTTATTTTTAGCAGGCATTTAATGAGAGGTTTCTTAGTGCAAGAAATTAGAATATAGAAAACAAGAAAAAATACCTGTAAAGGAAAAATCAAAAAGTAGTGTCCCCCAAGAAATGCTGCAATTTGCTCATTAGAGATAAAATATTTTAATTTTTTCTTCAGTCTCTTGTATAGATAAAATACAAGATTTTTAAAAAATTCTAATTATTTATTCTTGTTGGGTTCTTTTAAATTAGAATTGCACCACTGAAGAAACAGGTTCATTTTCATTCCATGATTTAATATTCTGAATGCAGATGTGGAAATAGTTCCCTTTTTCTATTCGTGTTTATCTTTTGAATAAATATTCTAGTCTTAGAACGAATTTCTCATGCGTTGAAATGCTTCTTTATAAAAAATTATTTTGTTTTTCAAACTTTTCCACAAGGAAAAAGAGTTTTCCGCGTAATTATTTGTATCCGTACATTTTCGTCATTCCTAAGTTTTTTTTTTTTGCATATCATAATTAGTTCAAATTTAACGCTATTTATAATAAGACAAGAAACAGGAAATGATCACAATTATTTCTAAAATTATACATTTTTATTTCTTAATTTTAATGATGGAATGACTCAAAAATATGCTGATATTTCATTTTTTAAACTTCATAATAATTTATGTTTATAGAAGAATGATTTTTTTTAAAAATTTGTGAAAACAAATGAGTAGCAAACTTCTCTAGCATCTTTTTTTTTACATATTATTATAAACATTACAAAATTCTGCCATTGAACGGATAAAAGCATTTCCTAATGTAAGAAGAAAATTAAATATATGCAACACTGTCCCTTAAGGTATATGAAATTATTATGTAGTTGCCTTTCAGTTTCTTTTTCGTAAATTCTGTAGTAAATGTGTCTTGAGATCATTCAACATAAAAAGATATTTGATACTTTTTTTTTAAAAAAAAATGTATTCAATGATATAAACTCTTTAATTGGAGATAATTAAGGAATCATTTTATTAAAAAATAATTAAATAGAATCAACTACATGAAATGAAGTATGGAAATTGTATTTACTAATAATGAATATTTAACTCTAACTGCAGATTATGCACATCATTACCTACGTGAGACATTTCACGGAAAATTCATTACCCATTATTCATACGCACATTTATATATATACATATACACTACACGCTTAAAAGCTATACATCAGAAAGAGATTTAGGAGTGTGATAAAATTGCGTACTCATATACTGTAGATACAATATACAAATGCTTAAATAATGGAAGTCAATGAATTACAAAAAATGATGCTCACACGCATTATAACGGTACATACGGATGGTGAGTAAAATTGATGGCATTTTAATATCAAAGCCTAATTTCCATTCTGGTGTGCTTTCTTCGAACCACGTGGACTGTACCAAATGCATGCAGACAAATACGTATGAATTACGAGCAGATATCTCCATGTGAGAAAGAATGGGCAAATCAATCCCAAATGGAACTTAGTTCATCACTGAATAAATAATTTAAAATATGTGGTGGTATTTCAAGCTCAAACCTTAGTAAAAACGCTAATATTCCAATGTTAAAAGAGTAATACACATAAGTGTTGACCACAGAGTTGTTTCAGTGTTGCAACGTTGTTTGTAAAAAGACATGAACTCAAACATATGCCGGTTAAGTGTAATGTGTTACTGTGCGGTTCTCGGGCGTTTCATCAATGGCCTTTCACATCATTCGTCTGTTGTCCTTCTCGCCACTAAAGATATTATACACCGTGTATGAGTACGAAAATTGTTAACTGTGTGTTCTCTGACTCTCTCTCTCAAGATCACAATCAGAGGGATTGATCTGATGATTAACCCGGTTTGTCAAATATTCAGGTTTTTCAGGCAAACTACAAGGCAACGCTACTGTTCGGCCTAGTATCAAACTTCATTGGTGGCTGTTTTGGGGGCCTTCAACATTTTTTTGGTTTGTCACTTACGGCAATCTGGGGACCCTGTAGCTTGAGGCCCTATATCATTGATACTGTGGTAGTTACACCTTTGGGCAATTGTCAATCTTCTCTAGTTTCAGAAGATTTCTTCTTATAAGTCTATTTGGCATTCCATCCTTCTTGTACTAGATCTTTGTAAGTGAAATATTCCCCTGTTCGTTATAAATGACATTTTTTGATTGAACGGCAACTGCGAAAATGCACATTTACAAAATATTATGCCACTTGCATAAACAGGTATTGTAACGATAATCTTAAAGCTTATGTTGGTAACTTCGAACATTCAGCTCTATTTAGCTGTTAATCACTAATTGAATGCCAAAGTGGTTGTCAGTATTGTAGCCTTGACGAACCACTAATACAAGAATACACTTATCTCAATTTATTAATGTCATTGTGGTTTTCACCCTATCTCAAAAAGAGTATTATTTTAAGCACATCATGACAAACAATTTTGTGAATAATGTTTTTAAAATTGTTTCAAATAGTACAATATATATTTTTTATAATAAGTTATGGTATTTTCAGCAAGGCATGATTTATTTTTATAGTATCAATTTCTCAAAGTAATAGCATTCCAGACAACTCTTACTATAAATGTTTTTCCCCTTGAACTTTAGGAAAGCTGATTTCAAAAGGAAAAAAGGACATATTCCAATGTTTCTGTATCCGTAAACATAGGGGATATGTACAAAAGAAATCAGTTCTGTTATCTTTGCTCCTCGTCTTCCCAAACAATAAGACAAGTTTTGATATATTCGAGATAAATCCGGAAGTATCCTCATCTGGAGTGATCTGTCAATGTCATCGATATTCTCATGAAGTTTGTCAGAAAGAGTCGACGTCTCCCAGTAGACTAAATATATGAAACGAATGACTCCAAAATACTCTCAAAGGAATCAATACGGTAAATATGAAATTACACTTTGTAGATACATCTGCTGCACACTTTAATTAGGAAAATGATGACTGGATGCATAATGATTAAATTGTTTGAGGGAATTTACGTTAAATAGGAGGTCGTCTCAATAGGAAATTGGCTGATTAATAAAACCAGAGATTTATATTGAGATAAAATGACTTTGAACATAGATTTAAATTACCTTCAAAAGAAAGTATTCAAGACTTCACCAGGAAAATATAGTTTATATTGTCACAATCTGATACGCTCTGAGTGGCCGAGCGGTTAGAGCACTGCTCCACCATGCAGGTGACTCGGGTTCGAACCTCCTAGATCCATGTTTGTTTAATGTAATCATGACTTTCCTTATTTATTATTATGGACACTTGCAAATTATGTAAATTGAAATTATGTTAATCTTTCCCCAGGTGGTTATTCTAGAACTCTCCACCAGGTTTTTTTTTTATATAAAATAATTGCAGCTTCAGTTGTGGTGCTGCCCGTGTAAAACACTACGACAAAATAAATCTTGTATTGGATATTGGATAACATCACCTTGTTTTTTCTACGTGACAATATTGACATTGTAAAATAATAATTTCACGAGAAGCATCATATAACTAATTTCATTCTATGTTCAAATGAATGATCTTAATATAAAATCATATGTATTAACAATGTTTATAACTCTAATGTTGAAGAATTTTTGAAATTATTCAGATGTAGTTTTATATATACACTAAAGAAAACCAAAAATTATGTATCGTTTTTTATTATAATCTGCTGTCTTACTTTACCCCATTAAATGCAGAAATTCTTTTTGACATCAACTTATCAAACTGTCGGAAGTTCCGTGAATACATATTAAGCCATGGTACCTCTACAGCCGTTTATTATTGCGAAAGTATTTTTAAAGCAATGTTTTTTTGCAGGCACTCTGTTTTTGGTCACTCCTTAAATATGATACATAAGATTCGTGTCATCCGGTATAGATAGCAAATTCATAGTCTGAACTTTCTAGAATGCTTCTGACACCAATCTCGAATGATTATGGCTCGGAGACAGCGCATTGGCGTTTTAAGAAATTTTACTTTTATTTATGTACATGAAAAGCATGAATTACTACAAATATTTTGCAACCAGCAAAACATAGCAGTTTCTAGTCGATGATTTATTTAATTTGACTTGACGATATAGATTTTGCCGAGTAAAAAACCCCTTGCACCTATATAAAGCCAATATCATTTTGCGTATTTTTTTCTCAACAACCTGATTCAATATTGAATTTATCTTTAATTAAGTATCATTTTGCAATCTGCTCCAATTTAAAATTAACGAAATTAAAAAATAACATAAAAATTATCCTATTACATAAAAGTAATTTGATTAAAATATATATTATTTAAAAGTAATATATACAAAATTTAATACTTATCTTGTTAATTTGTACGGTTTATAATTGAGTTCGTACTGTAACTTTAGTTCCAAGTTCATTATTATTGCATGCAATACATTATTATTGTACAAAGGGGGTGCGATAAAAATTATGATTGAAAATTGGGTCGCCAATAGTGAAAGTTTGAGAAGAACTTTTTTAACCGATTTGCTCACGAATAAGGAGGGCATGCGGCCAATAGCAAGTTCTTTTTAAAGGCTTTAGAGTAGATCATCTGCTATTATATCCAACCAGCCTTAAGTTTACAATTTAATTAACATTTAGTTTGGAAAGTGTTAAATTTCGTCACGCCACCCTGATATCGCCAGAAAGCCCTACATTAATGTAGGATTTAAAGTATTGGGGAATATAAATATATTCCGATCAGTGAGGTTACAACCTCACCAATAGATGGTGCTACTAGAAAATATATGCATCACCCCCGGAATGGTTGGCTTTGAGGGAGAAACGAGGGCGACGGGGAACGAGAGGGATAGACGCCGGTTTACAGGCGAGAGGTCACGTTTTTCGGTCAACGTGGTGGTCGATAGGCTTATCGACAATTGAGAGTATGCTCCGTGAAATAACTCATAAATTTCGTTAATCAGTATTTAATTGGAAATAATCTATTGTTTTACATAAAACGGTAATTTTATTCTAATCAACTTGTTTCCTTGAATACCAAGATCCTGGACATAGTGAATCACCCATAGACAACAAAGGAAAAGCCACTTGTATAAATAAAATACACCCCTACATTAATTACTTGAGTACAAATGAAAAATTAAACAACATATTGTCATTTTATACATTCCTAACACTGTCGACTAGATAGCGCTATTTCACGTCTTTTGGCACCTTAGGACATCTTTATTATATTTTTGATATTAAAAATCAAATTTTTAATTTGAAGTTATTAATTTCTTTTGATATTTTCACATTCACTTTATAATATAAAATGTTGGAATGCTGTTATGTTGTACTAGTATAAAATTATTGTTGGAACATTTAATAGAAACATCTAACTTATATTACTTTGAGAAGACTGTGTATATACTTAAAACAATAACTCCGTATTAATTTAGCTATTTTTGTCATTTTATTTTAAATAAAAACAAGAATGTAATTTTCCCCCATTGTTGAAATTTGGTGACTTATAACTATAACCCCGAAATCTGGATTGTTATCTCTGACGTTCCGTTCCTGAGAAATTTTCAGTGCAAAGCTATGTAATTGTAGAATGTAGAGGGACTACCCAAAACAAGTCACAAACACAAGAACATATCTTGATCTCGTTGAATTATCAAATAATTTATGTCGGGAAGATCTATCCGCTCAATTTACTTACAATGACTCAAAGAGAGGCAGTTGCTCATGCATCCACAATGCATTCAACTGGATAATACACTCTTCCGTCCTTTAAAGTAATACATTGCTATATCCCTTCTTTAAATGAAACACAGGTATAATCTTATTGTGAAATAACCTTTCCAATTGATGACTGAACTTTCCTTGATAAACTATTTATTATTATTATCTAACAACTTCAGTTTTTATTACATAATAATTATCTCTAAGAAAGCGTGTTTTTTCTGTCAGAAAACTGTTAAAACTTGCCATATCATCAAATAAATCATCAAGTTAGTTTTGAACGAGAAATCTAGTTAGACACTAGTTACAAATAAAAATTGATAAGTTTGAAAATTATCAGAATTTTGCAACAAATTGAGCATATCGTATTTAAAAAAAAACTCCCTAAAATAAAGTAAGTTTACATTGAGAATATAAACCTATAAATATCTTTATCAGATGCAGGAAATATAAACTATCATAGAAACTCATCAATGGCATTTTAAAGGTAAATTGAATCATACTTGGTAGTGATGCACACGTGTTTGAGCTTACATTGCGATTGATAAAATTTTAAGAAAGATGTTTTGATACATCTAAAAGATTAAGTAGGTTTCGTGGTTTCATGGGCTTTTTCATTGTTTCATGGTTTCAACAAATGTTGTTCTGGATGTGAGACGTTTTGAAGTGACCAAATTTTGCAGTCTGTCATACCTCATAATAGTTTGATTCTTAAAAGATTTGTGGTCTTTACTAGCTTCGTATCAACCGCACTGATACAGTCAAGAAATAGACGAGCCACATGGAATGTCATTATCTGGAAGCAAAATCATTCCTTTATTATGTGCTATGAAGTGTGACGAATTTCACAGTTGGATAACAACATCTTATCATTCACCATCAACAGGCCAACCAGGATTTCAAACATTGATGTCATAACTTAAAGTATCTTATACCATAATAAATGTAATAATCACTATATACTTTTATAAAGCAAATTAACATTGATATCGTTGGCTCGGCCTATCAACATTTAGATCATCTGCTCCAAAACCAAAGGAATATTCATTGCTAAGCAAAATGTAATTAATATCAGTGCAATAACGCTGAGAGAGCAGCTGTAGTGGACTTAGGTATCCGACTACCCTAAAATTGTGAATTTTGCCAAAAATCGACAATTTTTTGATTATTTTATTTTATAGAACATCGTGTTTGCTTTATAAAAACACCAAGTTTATTATTTTGCGTTCACTAGAACAAAAACTGCAAGTGTTTTAGTAAAAGCAGATGCCTTTACTTTTAAGCAAAATGTCATATTTTAAAATGCGTTTTCCTTAAAATGTGTTTTTTTTTTTGAAAAACTCAAAAGGGGACAGTGACTGCTCAAAATGTTTAGAAAATAAAAAACTGAATTTTTTGTGTATGTCCTTCTGTAAAATAGTAGAAGTGTTTCAACCTTCAGATTTATCAATCTCTGTTTTAATACAAAATTTACAGTCCTATATATGAATATAATCAATGCTCTTTTAAGAAATTTCATATAATAACTAAGATAAAGTGCTCTAGTTTTTGAAAAAATTAAATTATCTCTGATCCTGAAGGTCATTTCAAAAATGAATAACATAGCAACACATCAGAATTAAAAAATTGAAAATTTGTTCATAAACTTTTGGTACAGAATTGGTCCCGTATATGTATTATTTTGTTTGTAAATTTTTACCAATGTTTTCCCATTTTAGTAATAATAATTTATTTTTATCTTCTTAATTTTAGCATATTTTTTAAAAAATATACTAAACAAATCTAAAAACCACCAAAAAACCCCCATACCTCCATTATTTTACAAAACAACTGTTGCAAGTAGTTGGTTACCTTGAAAAAGACATCTGAAAGATCACTTTTGTAACAGTTTGACTTCTTATTGAAACATTTATCCCATAGTTTACTATTTTTCTTATGCTTTTCTAAGCATAAGTTTAGCAATGCATAAGTAATTTGATATTTATTCGAAAAAAACTCAATTCAAGTAAATATTTTTTCGAAATATATGCTTCACTTAGCTTTGAGTTAAAATACACCATATTCATTCATTGGATATTACTCCCAGGCTTTATAATTTATAGAAAACGTTAAATCTATAGAATTACACGCTAGTTAAAACCTAACTGATATACGTATAACGACGCAATTTGAAATATTAAATTCAATAAACCAGAAATTTACCAAAAATAGTATTAGATTGAGTAGTTTACAATGTAATCAAGAGCTAAAAGTGACAACAAAATTATCATACTCTTTTATGTTGAATGAAACATCGACTGAACAATGTGTAACATTACCGTAAATTAGCAGCTGTGAAAACAAGTGCTAAGCTTATTTCTTCGCAACCTGTTTGTATGAATATAACATATTAGAACCACTAATTTTACAACAATATGGATATAAAAGTAGGCAACTTATCAAGACATATAAATATTCATAATTTGTTTAATAATAAATGTGTAATATAATATTAAATAAGTGCAACGTAATTTTTCTCACGACTTATTTACTTTAAATAGACTAATTACACTTATTTTAAAATTTGTATATTGTTAAATAATATTTCGTTACTAATGACATAACATGGGTAATGGAGTTTTCTGTAATGCACACACATATGTACATTTATGTGATAAAAATATATCCATGTTTAGTGAAACCTATTTCATAAGACAATGAAGATTTCTAAATTTATATTGAACAATTTGGATTTATTTTATTGGCATTCAAATTATTTTCTTTGTTATTGTTCATAAAAAAATAAAAAAAAAACGCCTAAAAGTAATTTGAAAAAAAAAATTCAAACGTAAATGAGAGAAGAAGAGGAGAATCCTTTATTAGTAATTATCAAAACATAAGTAACTCGATGCTTTTTTACTTGGGTTCACTTTAGAGATCGTTTTTTAGATACAGAAAGACGTAAATGAACCAACTACATGCATTTGATTTAGTTGTAAATTTGCTGTTTTATGATGAATATTTAGAATTTGTGCCAATACTAAGCATATAAGCCATAAAAAGAACATCTTTTCAATCCTTATTTAAATGCTTATGTATATATATATATATATATATATATATATATATATATAAATGATAATGAAATCAATATAAACATAGTGAATATCCTTCAAAACAAAGAATGGATGAAAAATGGATTTGACAACCTGTAAAAATTGAACCAAATATAAATAATTGTATAAAAAGGCAATTAAACAAAATGGAAAACTATTATGTTTTCTAGAGCTGACACCGATTTTGAACAGGGAAATTGGTTTTAGTTTGCTCTATATGATTACAACTTTCCCCTTCAGAAGAAATTTCTACATAATACTGCTAGAAAAACGGGAAAAAAAAACGAAGTATGAATAATGAAACTAAACTAATAATAGCACGTATAAGCTTACATTACTCTAACAGGCAGTTTGATAGAAGTAGTAAAATTGCCCAAGCTATATATATATATATTAAATATAGTACATATAACATTATACAATTTATAAATATTAAAATTTTTTTAACTTATACTTGTCAACACTTGTCACATAAGTTATTAAGAAAAATAAATCCATTAGATCAAGATATGTAACATATACGTATAATCAAAGTTATTGTTATTAAAATATTCCGAATTATCATAAAACTTAAATAAAGCCTTCTACTTAAATGTGTTTTCTTTGAATTGAAAACAGATATATATATATATATACTTAGATTTAGAATAGTGAAGAAATATATTGAATGTACATACAAAAAATAGTTTTATATCTGTATTCTGTGGTTTATATGAATGAATATAAATTTTTCATGGGATATTTACAAAGAAAAAATGATCGTTTTTGAATTACCTGCATTCTTGTAAGACAAGTTTTCTGGATACGCATATGAAATAAATTTTCTTTTCATTTTTCAGCAAACAAAAGGCTAAATATATTTGTAAACGAAAATGGAATGGAAGAATGGGAAAGAAAATAAGAAATATGTAAGCAGCAGAAGCAGCAAATGTGATTTCCTTTTATTTTTGTATTTCATTTTATGAATAAATTACTCTTTACAAGTACTATTATGATTTGTTGAAAATATAGAGAAACATTTAATTCCTTATTTTAGTATTTGTATTTATTTCCTTTTCTTTACTTTTGAAACTTGATAAGTTAAAATTGCAAAAAAATACATACATTTACAATTTAATTACCTACATCGCAAAGCTAAACATTTTTCATTATTAAGCTACAGTAATAATACAAAAAATAATCTATAACAAAATGACACTTAAAGAGTGTTAACCTATTTCTAAAAACAATATTTCCTTTTGAGCAAATTTTCGATTTCCTTCCTTATAAGTTACAGCTTATAATACGAAACTGATCTGCAAATTTGGCATTGATAAAGATTTGCAATGGGACTTTGAAATAAATAACTCTTTTGAGAAACTTATTTTTTTTTCAAATTATAATTTGTACCCTTTCATTTTTTACACATTTTTTGATGCGATATGAAACAGAAAGTGGTTAAGTTGAGAAGTTTAATTTGAGATACTTGGCTCTAATTTTTATATTTTTTATATTGCTTGCTATAATACTAAAATGGGCATGATATGCCTGAAAATATAAATTTTTTCTTTTTATTAAGAGCCAAATGTCCGTGGTACAAACTTTCGAGGTCCATCGCCAAAAGCCCACGTGTAGCTGAATAGTGCGATGTTAATATTCACTCGCTCACTTTACAAGAACCAAGAGCAATCTCCGAGATTTATTAAATTAAATTTAAACCGAAATTTTAATGGGAGTTTTAAAAATTTGTTAGAAAACCCGAATAATATAATTTCATGGCTTTTAATACTTTTAATGAATCTTTTTTTTAAATTTACGGTTAAAAATTGTTGTATATAACTAGTGAATTAAATAATATTTTATATAAATTTCTGCGCACAAAAGGTACAAGAAGGAATTAGACGAGATCACGAGCCCTTCTGCTATTCTTCAAGGGGAAATGCTTCCAATAAACTGTTTGATTTGATAACTTGTAACTGCCAACGGACCATAGCTTATGAAAAATATAAGTACTATTCACTGAAATGAATTGTGCTCATGGAGAAAGATAGCAAATAAACTTGTTGATGTTAGATTAATTTGCAGTTTTTATTTGAAGTATTAGTGTATCCAGACAAAACGGATAAGAAACATCGTGGTTGAAGTTCAAGGAATTAAGATGAGTATCTGCATTAAATGATAAGAGTATCATTTCTCGTAAATATTTAGAATAGGTAAAGAATGATTTGTTTCTCATTAGCTACAACAAAATTTGCTAATAACTGAAATGCTAAGAAATATAAAAATTTGTTTATTTTTAAAAATGACTCTTTCTTATCTGAACCCTCACCCAAACCCGATCGAAAGTACGTTCCAAATTTAGTAAATAAATAAGAACTTTGAAGTTTATAATCATATATATATATATATATACACTTGTAATGACAGTCGGTTCCTTTTTCCCTCTGAAATCCCTTGTCTACCCACAGACCCGGCTAGGTGTGTGGGAGAAACTGAATAATCAACAGACATGATTCACACTAATTATTTTATTGTCACTACTACGTCGTACTACGTCGCACACTAATAAGCTAACTTCTATTTAAATAAGGATCACGATACCTGTACTTTTATGAAGTTGAGTCCTACACTTGAACCTTGGAGGTGATCCTTATCTGGATTTAATCACTGTCGATTCATCCACTCTCAGTAATTTTTCATTGATAAACTCCAAAAGCACTTAATCATTCCACGATTATTCACTCTCCAACTAACCAACTAACTAGCCAACTAACTTGCCAACTCTTCAAACTCGCGAATACAGAATTTATATAACGTACTTAATTTGCATAACCACGCTTTATTACTTGGCGAAAGTCGGTTGAAATAAATATTTTTCTAAAGGAGTCATGAAGTAATTAATAGAGCTTCGTATACATCCGTCACACAATTTAAAAAATTAGTTGAACAATTTATTATAATAAAATTGTATTTGTACCACTGGTTTACATTTTACTGATTTATTCTTTATTCGAAGCAGTTCTTTTTTTAACATTAAGTTTCAGAAAATAAGGAACTTTAATTTATTACAAGTGTTAGGAAAAAAATACTTATTCAAATTTTGTGTGTGTGATAAACATATGAATGTCCTTTTTTTATAAGACTTCATTCTATTATTTGTGAATTTCAAAAAGATACCTGCTTTACACTATTTTAGAAACTCCAAGGCATAAGTTTTGAAAAGAAAATGTATATACAAATTAAAATTGCGTTGAAAGAGGACTTTTAGCAAAATTGGCAGATAAGTTTATGAAATTAATAGCTGATGTACAAATAAAGTGAGGGGGGGGGATCTTACAAGAAATAATTCCTCGTGATAGTGAATGTGATTCCTGGAATATTCTTCTATAACATGCCTTTCACTCTTAAAAAGAAGAAAATTCTTGTGAGATCGTACATCTCAGCAGCGTATCAGTACTCTGTAACGCACGTTAAATGAGAGCAGCAGTCGCGAACCAAGCACTCGTTGTCCTCTAATAAAATACCACAACCCAACCAATTTCCAATTTCAATAAAATTCATTTTTTTATTATTTTTATTTTGTAATTCAATTTAACTTTTGATTTATTTGAAATAAATTTGAGCAAAGCCAAATTTTCAATTTTCATTAAGATTAAAACATATACACGGATCGAGATTTATGATATGTAAGTGATTACGGTTTAAATAACGAGAATTAGAAGTGACAACTCTTTTATGAGCATTTGTTTTTAATCAATATCTTACAGATATTGATTAAAAATATCAGTAAGATCACAATATCAGAAGAAAATTCTTTATTAGAATACATGTGTTTACATAACTTCTTAAGAGATTTAAAATTATTTTATAAGCAAAATGAAGAAATATGAAACATATTTTACGCTATGATAAAATAATTTAAATTAATAAATTTCAAAAATCTTACAGTGTACATAAAATTTTATAGTGTATAATAAATGTTATATTGTTTATTGTAAATTATGTAGAAAAAATTTTGAACGAAACACTATTTGTAAATTATTAGAAAATTACAGAAATGCGAGTTAAGAGTAAAATTAACGCTTGGAGCTTTTTAAAACAGATGATTAATTTTTTTAATTTGTATCTAAAAAATGCGACTATATTCGTAGTGACCGAGAAGGATGGAGATAAAAAATAAGGGAATGAAACAGTACTTTAAAATATCTTTTAATTTATTATGCTTCTTGTCATTTCTATTGTGGGAAAAAAGTAAATTAAATTTAATTCCTTTCATTAAAGTAAATCCCCAAAGAAAAAAATTAAACAAATTTATAATGAAAGTAATTCTTCTGAGGATGTGCAGATATAATATATATATATGTATATACTTTCATTATCATTTTCTGTATTTTTTTCCCTTTGATGGATTTACCTTAATTAAAGGAGTTCAATTCATATATTTGTGAAAGAATATCAAAACACATTTTTGATCCAAAAGTAATGTAAACAAAATATTATTCTGATTAAAATATGTAAGAAAAAATATTTTAAAGTAAGAAAAAATTTCTATTATTAATGAATAAAATAATTCTTTATTAATTTTAAATTCAATTTTATGGCAATTAGAAAGTAATACATTCGTACAATCACAAAAGTACTTTTAAAATAAAAGGCCATGAATACTTATTTTATTTAAAGATAAATGTATGTTTTTGATAAAAATAAAAAAAATTATATAATGAAGTTCGAAGCAAAATGGTGACAGCTTTTGGAGTGTATTACATTCCATATATGCTCCGTAATCTCTTGATCATTCCTATTTTAAATATTTTTGAAATTTATTCCAATATCATTCAAATAATATATATTCTATAGATTCAACAAAGGAGTAAAAAATTACTAACTTATTACCTCTCCTAAGGAAGTTATTGGTAACACCTGTCGACACAAAACAAAATTATACTGATTCTTGACTTTTGACAAAAACATTTCAAAATAAGAAATTTGATTACAGCATACACAGAGGAAATTAAACAACATTTCAGTTTCTGGATTTTTTTATTTATATAATTAAAAAGTAAGATTCCTTTGAATTTGGTTCTCGGTCTTTGTAATTTATAAAAGGAAATAAATATTATATATCATTCAATATTGTTAAATTTACAAAATCTGATTTACTTTTATTAAAATTTTGACATTTCTAGGAAAAGAAAGTTATTTCAAATTTTAAAATATTACAAACAACACTGAAAAATGCTTCAAATGCAAGTACTTTACTTAAGATTTTTTAAAGTTCTTCATGTTTTCTGTATAATAAAAAAGAATGCAGATAAATTTTGTTTTTTACTTTAAGTAGAAAAACATATTTCCCTTTTTTTAAAGTAATCAATCGTAATTAAAACTTTAAGGGTTTTGAATAATCTGGGATTTTCTTTAAGTTTACAGAAATTGACTAAAATAAAAAAAAAAGAGAATTGTTGCCAGAAAATTTCTAACCTAAAACATAATAACTAATAAAAGTATAAATAAGAAAGTGGGAACTAGACTTTTTACAGATGAATTTATTCATGATGCTTCTTTCAAAAAGTCTTAAGAATGCAAGCACTTGCCACTTTTTGTCAATACTCAATAAATCAAGAATGATTGATGACTCATTTTATGAAGTCACATTTAAAAGCTTCAAATTCTAAGAAAACGAAGCTCAGTGCTATCTGACAAGTTTCATTCAAAAATGTCCGTGAAAAAACTATTTCCTTTTTAAGATAAATGAAAATGCAGAATAACATAAAATCAAAATTACCAGGAGTATTGGTTTCTTAGCCGCTATTTCGAAAATTTCCCATTCAAAGCACTTTTTTGCCTAAGTAAAATGGAACACCTTTCTTTGGCGCTCCTCAAAGAAGCAAGAGAAAAAAAAATACTTCCTTAAATATATAAAAATTTAATGTTAAAGTTTTCCCTCAAATAAAAAATTAAAAAAATTAATAGATAAAATTATTTATTTTCAATTCGTTTTACTTAGTTGATGGTTGTGATTTTTCTAATATAATTTATTGAATTCTTTAACGATGAATTGGTGTTGTGTGACAGTAGCCGCAAAAAGACCTATACACAATTTGCAAGAACCTTAAACTTGTTGTTCGGATAAAAATAATTTTTATATCATATCAAATCGGACTATAATTATAAATGATGTTAAACGTGGTTGCGTGGATACATTTCTCTTTTATAGAATATAATATATATGATTTACAGATTTATATCAATAAGAAATTGCCCCTTGAAAGTTAATTAAACGGATTTTTCTTTCATTAAAAATTTGGTAAATTTTTGTTTTATCAAAATCAAGCAACAACATATTGCAATGAAATATTTTTTTTATAAAATAACCTTTAAAAAATTTATTTAATAGATTATTTTAAAAATTGATAACATTTATTTTTTTATCTAATATACCTCAGAAGCTACAGTTGCTTTAAAACTGGAGAATCGCTTTAAAGGCTAAATCAAAAATTATGTTAATGAAACGAATGAAGAGAAACTCCTATTATTTAAAATTCTTTTGTTATATTTTTTTGTAGATTTGTATAAAGGAATAATTCGGTTAGATTTACTTACACATGATCAAAAAAACATGGTAGACTTATTTCTAACGTCATAAAAAGTTATTAGTGCACAAGATCTTCAATGAATTGCCCTTCGTAAAAGAAATAATTTCTTGCATCTCAAAGTATTTATGTGACAAGACGTGGATTGCATTTGTAACGCATACAATGAATTACAAACTTAAGGAACATAATAGTAGTGTTAGTTATAGTAAAATAAACATATGAACTAATAATTTGACGAGTTTGAAGTTTCGATTTGTGCAACAAAATTTAGTGAAATGTCATTTGGACCAGAAAGATTATTTGAAAGTTGAAAGACGCGAGTTAAAACAAATGGATTTTTCTTTGAGAACAACCGAGCCATCCGATTGTTTCCTAAATTTCATTTTTTCTTAGAAAGGAATTTGTTGCTGTTATAAGATATTTAACATTCATTTCAAACATTAGATCGTTGATGGCGGTATATAATATTAACAGCGAAAGCAAATTGACACACCATAAGCTAGTAGCTAGCAACTGATTTTCCATTTACGACTGGAAAATGACCATGCTAACATTGCAAAAGGCACAGGAGATGTCCAATATCTAGGACATTTTACTTATCTTTTAATAAACGCGTTCCTTGGATTTGAACCAAATAGAAAATGTCTGCAAGACCTCTTAGAATGTTGTCTTAATCAGATACAGCATTCAAAATTTAAAAAAAAGTTCATCTTGTGAGCAATGGAAAATGAATGGGGTAACTTGTGATTATTTTTATACGGTCCCCAGGTTCTATCACTTGCATTTAGGAAAAGATGCAGTACAGGAAAACAAAGTTAACACAAAAAGTTTCATTTTATTACGATAAAAATTGACCAAGGTATGCCTACATAAATTTGAAGCATCTAAGTTGCTCAGAATAGGGGGTCGTATATAAATTGAGTTTAGAGACCAGTAATTCAGTATCTACAGAAAGAGCAAAAGAAAAAACTCATAGTAATATTAAAGCATCATAGATTGAAAATTTTTATTGCTGTATGGCAAACAATAAAAATTAATTTAAAGAAATACAACTTGTACCGAAAATATTAAAACAAGTTGTTTTAACAAATAGCAGCAAATAATACAGGATTTTCCATTCAAATTATAACATAGTGTGGAATGAGGCGCCAATCATAAATCAGGGGCTTTATTATATCAGAATGACCAAATTAACTTAAATAATAGTGAAGGCACAAGACAGCGAATACGTCTATTGCAACTCCCAGTTTCATACAAGCGCTGAACAGCACAGGCAATTGTACAATAAGATGGGTGTCTTCGAGTGGGAAATTTAATGGCATAAAGTCTTGCAGCCGCTTTCTAATTTTGATTACTATATTACTGTCCATAAAAGAGTAATATTTTCCAGTATTCTTCATTTGAATACATCTGGTTATCCCTTATTAGAATTCGTAATATTAGAATACGACTGTATGCAATTGGAAGCGACTACACAACAGATTTTTAGCGTTCGTCATGATCAGCAAAAACGCAGCAAATCAGACTGAAGCCGCACCATATAAGTCCATTTTCTTGGAACTGCTTTTAAAATGTTTCTTCATCAAAAATATTTAATTTTTTCTACGTTTTACACGAACATGGAATAAATTTTATTTCTAAAGTACTCAATTATTAAATTAGTAATATATACTTTTAAATTTAAAAATGACTTACATAAGAGTGAAAGTTTTCTAGTAGAGTTCCATCTAATTTCACTTTGGATACGGTCCCCTACTAGCTTCTTGAAAAAAGCCCAGAAAATGGATATAATGTATGATTTTCAAAGTTCCATAACTCGGCCTGTTTTTATCTTAATAAAATGAAACTTTTTGTGTTAACTTTGTTTTTGTGTACTGCATCTTTTCCTAAACACAAGTGATAGGACCTGGGGAACGTAAAAAATTTATTTTTGTAATTTGTTTGTAAATGGGTTTTTTGGTTCGAAAAGCAAATAAAAACATTATTTACATGTGTTAAAACATTTTTCAAATTGGAAGTGCATATCTATACCGGATGGTTCGAGAATTACCTATTGGGTCACATTAAGGCTGGACACACTGTATATATATATAATGTAAAATTTAATTAAGTACTTGTAATTAACAATTTTTTTATAATTAATGCTAATTATTAGTTCAATATTTTATTTTTTACAGTTTTTTGTTAACAAAATCGACAAAATCGGAAGAACCAATTGGTGTTGTCTTGAGGTATCACGCATATACACTGGTGTCCAAAAGCTAAGCATGAATCGTATAATGCGAAAATCATTGAGTAAATATTCGTAAAAGTATTCCAAATTTCTTGCGGATATTAATCGGGTGAAGATGAAACATTGGGTTTATGCAAAACTTTTCAGTCGACTACGTCCTGCGCGAAACACAGGTGCATGTCAGAACGTGGAGAAACCGATTCACGCTGCATAGGCAGTTCAGACAAGTTTAGTGCAATTGCTGTGCGAAAGAATTTATTTTAGCTTCACATCCTAACAGTCATAGTTGTCAATTCGTGCTCTACATTTTTTGTATGCAACCATGAATTCGAACTGTAGAAGTATTGAAGACCAATGAAAAATGCTTTATCTACGTCACTCTATAGTGACTCAATGTTTTAACTTTAGTATGGTGCAGAAAATCGGAGAGAGAAGTGACAGCTGAAGTGTCATCCTTGTCCGCGCTTGACCATGCATCAGAATTACGTAGTACGTTACCAATAGTTATCGCACAGCTTCAAAGTGTGATATTAATAATCAATTATGCAGAGTCGCATTTCTGCTTAGGCACCCTAGGCATGTGCCTAGGGTGTAAAAAAGTGAGGGTGCAAAAGAGAAAAAAAATTAAATTACAGAGAACAAACCACAGCTTAGCGAATCATGTATGCGTTGTGTTAGTGTGTGAAACTGTGCCGAACTAAGGGAGATATCTGATATGGAAAATGAAAAGCTTAATAGTTTCATGTTGCTATATGCACTCAGAATGATATTACAATGTAAATCGATTGCAATGATGCCAGAAGCTCGAATAAAACAATTATTGTGCAAGTACAATGACAGTGACTCAACAAATAATAGATAGTAAAGTGATAAGAGGTGATAATTAACACAGGTCGATAGCAGTTCTTACAATAATGTATATTCTATACTATAATTGCAAACAATTTCATAAATTTACTGTACTAGTTCACAAACTGGGTTTCCGTAAGTTAAGAAGTGAACAAGAGTGGCCAAACCATGCCACTATCCTTTCTTTATGCTGCCAGTTGCCAATCATAGTTGGTGTATAACGGAAATGCAATCCTAAGAGCAAAAACAAAGAAATGAAAAATATCTGTCGAACCAAATCTGGCATGGTAAAAGCAAAAGGGGGAGGCGCTCTGGAAATAATGCGGGAGGGGGGACGTAACAATTTAAAATGCCTAGAGCTCCAGGGAACCAAGTTCACACGCGGGAACGCGTGTGATCTTGAATTTTCGAGTGGTTCTGTGTCATCTGGGTGTACCTTACCTTCCTTCGAAGTTCATAATATCTTAGCTTTGACATTTGTCTTCAAAATACATGAATATTTATGCATATACAGTGTGTCTCCGAATGCCGTGTACAAACTTGGAAGGTAGGTATAGAGCATCGTGATGAGCCGTAATTACACAGGAAAGGATGGGTGGGGAGTGATAGGTGGCATTGTACGTGAGCTCGAAGGTCGAAACGTGATTTCCTCATTTTCGACATGGACAGCATGCTTGGACATTAATAATACAAAAGCCGAGTTGGTCTTCGATATCTACTTCATTTACGGCCAAGCCAACGGAAATGGACATGTTGCTGTTCGGTTGTATGGGAACTGATATCCAACGAGTCGACAACCGAATCATCAAATATTCGCTCGAGTGCATCAGAACCTGGCGCACCATGGATTTTTCTGAGTTACGATTGATGACACGTCCATCAATTCTGAAATGGACCTGGTGGCACAAATATCCATCGCTGCTGATACGATCCGTGAAACACCCAGTATTTTCGAACATGTCCGCCAATCCATGTCGTGTCGTAACTTGCTATATACATGTCGATGTCAGCATGTACATATCACGTAAAATTTCAAACACCCCCGTGATGCTTTAAGGCCCTACTTTTAATTTGCTACTGTTTTTTTTAAATTTGTGCATTAAAGCATTTTACACTTCATTTTGTATTGTGGCCATACCATCTTTGTGTTTCTTTATCTCGTTAGTATGACGTTTCCGCCCTTGCTTTCCTTAGTAATTATGGGGTACATCAGAATGCTCTCTACCTCTCCTCCAAGTTCGTATACGGTGTTCGTGAACACCCTGCATAAGCACGAATGTTTGCATAAAATAATAAGTAGTAATGATAGTAGTAGGACTTACAGTTAGACTTGAAAATATTTATGTAAGGAATGTTTCAAAGGTTACATTGCTTTAAAATAATACAGAAATACTTTTCATTTTAGATTTATTTTCTTGGAGAAAGAAATCTCAAATTCAACACGGAACGGAACTATTTCCTTTATATCTGTATTCCGCGTATTATGAACACGTCTATCTCTCTGCGGATGTAATTTTAGCCAGGAAAGGGATGCATTCTCTTTGTGTGTCTCAGCATTTCTTCACAGGCATGCAGATTTCAAATTACTTTTATTTTTTATTCTAAGGTAAACAATATGCTTAAGAAGAAAATGGTCAACGAAAGAAATATTTAAGTCCAGCAAGAATGAAAACTAATAAATAAAAGAACATAAGTTTTTTTTCTTTTTTTAAAAAAAATGTTTTCATTCTATAAACATTTTTTCCCTATTTATTTGGTTCAATTTGTGTTAGGAAAATAATTCCTTTAGAAGATTGAATAAAATATATAGGTGAAAAACATCAACACATTCTTTATTCATTTTCCTTAATGTCTTTGATTTTTTAAAAATTATTTCAAATTTTTTATTACCAATGTAAATATTTAAGTAATTTAGTAATTAGTATTTAAATAATATTTGAGTAATATATTAAGTTTTTACAATAAGTTGATAAGTTTTATAATAATTTTGATTCAAATATCTCGAATTAAATTTCAATTCATTCGAAAGGCTAATTAATATTAATATGCCATTATATTTTACTGAGCAATTTTGGGTAAAATAATGCGACAAATTATTATGTTGCTCTACTAAAAAAATTGCTCTGAAAATTATATTTGGCTGTATATTTACAATGAAAATAAATGCAATTAATGGATATTAATTGCATTTTTTAAGATTGTATTTTCTTATTAGAAGGTTTGATATATCCAGTCTATTCTTTTTTTTATGTACCAAAATATTTAAACGGGTGTATTTTTGTGAATTTTGTCCTACATATTTGTGACGTTATTGTGTAATATACGTATAATCATGCAAGTAAATAAATTTACAGTGGTATTTAGTCCTATTCAGCTCGTACATACTTTATGAATGAAATGGGAAGCTGAGAATTGGCTTTAAAATTAGATTTTAAATACTCTAAAAGACTCATAAATATTTAAAAGGAAAAATACACTTAAAAGTTGTTAACTAGTAACTACTTTTATTTCAGCGTAATAAACTTTTATTAAGAAACATTAAATTGTTTTCATCAATGCACAAAATATACTTTTTAAATTATACGGCTGAATGATTTTATTAGTTTTGTTGCTGAAATATACAGTTAAATCAATATTATTTTTCAATCTGCTTTATAAAAAGAAACAAAAAAGATAAACTGAGAGCTCCACATTTTTGTTTCCTCAGTAGTATACACTGCTTAATAACATTATTTATAAATTTCATAAACATGAATGAATGAGCATTTAAAAAACACTGTTGTCTTCTTTTTTTCTTATTCTTTTCATTATAAAATTTTTTAAATGTAGCCAATATTCTGCCACAGTTATACAATACATTCCATAAATAATGTCTTTAAATATTAGTAATTAAAGCTAATTTTATCAGTTTAATAAATTAAAACTGTTTTACTTTAGTCTCCAACAAAGATTTACTCCATAAGAAACTTTAATTTATCTATCATTCTCAAAATTAATCTTTCATCATTACACTAAACGTGTGTATTATTGCTAGAGAATAACAGCCACATGAGGAAAAAACTGCGTATTTTCTTTTATAAATACCATCCTTAAATTACAATTATGCTTGCGTATTGGTAAATGACAGATGGAAAAGTACATCAAACAATTAATAATAAATTAATATTTTCCAACAAGCAATTTCAGTTCTATTCATGGTACTACCAAAGACAAATTATGAAATAATTAAAATAATTTTTAATACTACTCAATTTGATAGGGTTTACATGATGCAATGCAATATTCTAAATGTAAAAATGTAGCAGCTATCCCCTATAATTTTCTCCACTAAAGAATATACTAAAAGATACACTAATAAACATGTGTCTTACTATAACACAACTTTCATTAATTTATTTTCCTTAAATTAAATGCAAAATTTTACGAAATAATGCGTTTTATTTTTTTTAAAAATGGTATAAATTTTAAATAAAAATAAATAATAAATCTATTATTAAATAATAAAAAAATTATGCATGCATTAATAATGATTTTTTAGTAAAACATTTCAATTATCAAAAAAAATTTCTATTTTTAGAGCAACTTTTGTTTTTTAAAACTTCTTTATATTTAAAATTTATCATAATAGTAAATAGACAATTTATAAAAGAAATTCTATTTAATATACAAGCATTTTTTTTGTTGTTAAAAATTTCTTTAAAAAGTTTTTTACTGTCACCAACATATAAAATAATAAAGTATTTTTTTTTAAATATAGTTTCGGATATATCAACAAACAAAATTATTTTAGTTATTTTTTATTAAATATTTACAATTAATATATAACTATATATATACATATCACAGTATTAAGTGTCAAAACACATTTTAAATTAACTTTAAAAACTTTTTAACAACATTAAATTTGTAATTATAATTTTTTTAATAAAAGTTGATTTTTTTTGTAAATATATTCAACTTAAATTATTATGACTTTAAAGCAGTGTAAAAGGAATGCTGACGTCTAAGTAGAATATGATTTTATTCAGGTTATGTTAAATCTTCATCACAGATGTAACAAAAGCTGTTTTTTCATATGGTGCTGTCATCTAAAGGAAAAACATCGACGGAAATTTACTTCTCAAATTATAATTAATTAATTAATTAAATTTAATTAATTAATTAAATTATAATTAATTAATTAATATTTAAAAATGTATTAACATCAAGTGTCATCAACTACAAGTTTAAAAGCATGTGTTTGAACTTGAGGGAATGAATAATAAGTATTTTATTAGCGATTGGGAAATTTGAGTATGATATATAAATAAATATATATAGGGCGAGTGTGAATTAATAGTAGGAATTGAAATATTAGCATCAATAGCATATTAAATATTCCTTAAGATTCATAAATGTATTTTTATAAATATACATGAATAATTCAGTTTTAAAATTTTAAGATTATGAAAATATTTGAAATGTATAGTTTTTTTTTTTAAAATTGTTATGAAAGTTATAGTTTCATTCTTTCAAGCCAAATCTTACATTTAAGTGGGATAAAAAAGGAAAATTAATAAAATTATTAGACTCTTTGCTATTTAACATTACTATTCACATTCCATATTTCCTCCAAAACCTCAAAGAAAATAATTGTTTAAAGTATCTTGTTCCTATTCGAAGAAATGTTACTTCAATAATTTGCAAAGTGCTACCAGTTCACATATATTTATATTTTGTAATTTTCAAGTTAGTTAATATATAAGTTAGTTTTAATTGCATTTTTCAAACCATGTGATTTTGAGATATCTGATCCTGAACAATATGCTTGTATGCATTTAAATTTAAATTTCCTAGAATGTATGTATATTGTGCGAAAGTACATTTCTTAAAATGTATTCTGAAATAAAGTAACATTCATAGACGCATTCGTAAATAGTAATTAAGTAAACAACTTTTTTAAGTACATTAGTTTATTGAATACTTTTGCAGGAAATAAGAAACATATTATATCTTTTTTACATATTGAGATTTTACTGACGTAACTTAATTGAGTAATTATGAAATATTAGTGTACTTAGCTAAATAATCATTAATTAATACATAATTTATGCCTCGGTTTTGCTAAATGAAAGAAAGTTTTTCTTCACAATATTACATATATCTATAAATATCACATAAATGTGTTATCTTTGTTAAAAGTCATTTTATATATATAACTTCTTGTACTTAAAATTTTAAATATATGATTATTAAACTATGGTAAAATATTTCTTAAAAAAATTCCTATATTCTATAGTGTGAAGGAATTTTGAAGAAGAAATGCGCGTTTATTACATAATTAAAGGTATGACTTATTTCCGAGAATGTTTAATCAATTAAGATCACCGTTAAAAACAAGTATCGGTTATTGTTAATAAAAAGTGGTACATAAAAACTAATAATTAAATTCTTTATTAATTGTAAATTTTGCGTTATATTCCTCAAACAACAATAATTGCAATTACTAATATTTATCACCAAGAGAAACCTTTCATTCGCAAAGGGATTACTTCATGTTTTCTTCTCATAATTTTCCTGTACACCTGCTTAAAGTATGAGTCAATTTTTTTAAACATATATTAGATAGAAACAAATTACTCGAATTGCGTAGATGGTACTTGTCTTAATCTTAAAAGTAAATATGCTTTATTTGTTAGGCATTGAAATTCTTGTTATAAATCGCATTCATTTTGAAAAAAAAATACATTTGAATGTGCATAATACTGATTAATTCTTCAAACAACTTGAGGAGACTTCTAGCTAACATGATGCATTACTTATTACTTCCATCATATGGTGTGTTATTTATTGTACCTTAAAATATGTAGATTCAAAAACCGGTAAAAGGTACAACGAGTTTTTTAATGATATAATTTCGGTAATACACTCTTTTTCAAATGGTAATGAATTCTGAAAGTCACACAAAAAGAATATGAATTATTTTTACGGACTGTAATTTCTAACGTAAATTAATGGTCTTAGTCTTTATTTTGATAAATAAATATCTAGAATTCTGGGAAAGAAATGGGTTTATTTTGAAAAACTTCTGTACAGAGATGACTTTTAAACGTACTCCGATAAACTCATTTACATATCACATTTTCACATCTTAAGCGTCATTCATCAATCCTTTCATTTAAATAATCCCATTTGCATTAACATTCAACTGCTTCTTGGAAAACGGTTCTCTTCTTACATACGATCCTTTATTTCCTGGCGTCGTGATCTGACTTCAAAAAGTAAGCAAATAAAAATAGTAAAAATTCAGCATTTAATTTCCTTTTGTAAGTGATGAATTTCATTGGCACGCACGTCATTCACCTGAAAAAGAAACACAATTAAATAATCCTTTATTTGAAAAGTAAATGATATTTATCTTGAGAATATAATAGAAGAGAAATTAAGGATATTAATTACCATTCTTTATTATCCTATTTAAGTTTTTTTTCTCCCTTTCTTGCAAAATTTGCTATTATTTTTCCATTATTTCCGTTAGTAATAACTCATTTTTGTAACTGGATTGAATTTACGCCCAGTTATCCTTATTTTGATAAATTTTCTTGTTCATAAATAAATGAAGCTGTTTACTTAGTTGGAATCAAAATAAGATTTTCACTTTGAACTCAGGTATTTATACATTGAAAAAAAATCACAAGTTGAGAAACTTTCAGGCTTTAACTATTTAGTCTATTTTGCAAATGTTTAAAAGATAAAAAATTATTCTTCTTTAATAAATTTCTTAATTTATGTACATTCGGAAATTTTAAATATGAACTTCACATATTTCTGTACAGAAAAACTAATTTATTTTTTAATTAAACACAGACACACGTTCACGCGAAGATATTAGTTTAAAATGTACTTGTAAAAGGATTTTAGGTTAAGTAAAGAATATTTTTATTAATTTTTGTTACAATTTAAGCCTGGTACAGCCTTTACATGTGCTAAAAACTTTAAAATATTTAATTGAAGTCTTACATTGATTCTAGCTTAAAACAGTATGTTCAGCTTTCCATCTCTTTGTATCTTCATATTGACAACTTTCATAAGTCTTCCCTGTAAATAAATAAACAAGAAAATATTTTAATCTTCATCTTAAAATAAACTAAGCAACATTAAATTTCAACTCATAATATATAATTATTTAAAAAAACATGCTTTTAATTTAAAATAAAGTTTTCTATAAAATTTTATTATTAAACTAGCCGTTACCCTCCCGCTTCGCTGGGTATTTAATGATGTTTTATAAATATATCTGTTTATATTCTGACAGACAGACAAAAATTTTAAAAATTGGTTTTTTGTTATGAGTACCATATATACTTTTAGTGCATAAAGTAAAAAGCTGCTAATTTGAAATTACAAACAGATACTTCAATTTTATTTATTTGTATAGATATAGATTGGGATTATAATAACTATTGTTTAAATGTGACTAAAAATGTAAATAAAAAAAAAAAAGAAAAGATTAAAACTAACCGTAAAACTTATCAATTTTTTGTTTCTTGCGTTGCTTTTTACTTATGAAACCTTGATTTATTATTTTTAAAAGTGCATCCGAAACAGCCGATGCTCTACTTAACTGAACAGTGAGATAACTATCATAAAAAAAATTATGGCACGTGTCAGCGTATTATCATGTGCGCGTAACACTGTTATGTCTCATGAAGAGCATCGGTCGCCAGTAACCAAAACAAAGACTTCATTAGCTCAGCTTGGCGTTCATCTTGGCATTCAGTTTCACGTTCACCCGTATAGTTTCCGTTCCCGTAAGAATACGGGAATAAAATATAGCCTATGTTACTCCCCGTTAATGTAGCTTTCCATTAGTGAAATAATTTTTAAAATCGCACCAGCCGTTTCCGAGATTAGCCGGAACAAACAGACAGACAGACAGAAAGACAGACAGACAGACAAAAATTTTGAAAATTGGTTTTTTGTTATGAGTACCGTATATACTTTTAGTGCATTAAGTAAAAAGCTGCTAATTTGAAATTACAAACAGACACTTCAATTTTATTTATTTGTATAGATATGTTAATACTATTTTGATTATTCAAATCCAGATATTTTCTGTATGCTATATTCAGTATGGAGATCTTGACTAATTTTAGAATACAAAACTTTTCTTTTTCATTCAATGGATTTTTTTAAATGTATGTCCATTTAGTCATGGGGATTCTGTAAATTATTAGTGATAATTTTTATGGTAAAATTTGATCAATAACATGCTTCTTTTATATTAAAAATTTTATTGCACTTGATGAGAGAAAAACAATATTAATGCATGCAATTAAGCTTAATCTTAAGTTTAAGGCGAAAACATTTTTATATAATAAGTAATCAATCTCTAATATATGCACATTATTAATTAATTTAAGATCATATAAAACAAATATATGTTTTTCGCATTTCAATTCAGGATTTTTTTCCTTTATTTTTATCAGTTATAATAAAATTTGTAAATATGAAATATTTGTTCAGTTGAAAACATATATGTATTTTTTAGTTATATTGTTATATTCAATGGAATTTTAATTGGTCTTTTTTACGATGTAGAAACTTATATATTTTTGAATACATGTATCTTAAAATAGGGATAACCTCAGTAATTTTTGAAAAAAGTTTTTTTTTTAATTGTGAAATCACGTTCATAATATTGATCTAATTTAGACTCTAATGCAAATGAATAAAATAAGAACTTTAATTACGATATAAGACTAATTAATTTCAAACAAAATATTTTATTTTTTTTAAAATTATTATTTATTAATGGTTAAAATATAACAGCCTATATTTTAAATATGACCGGATGGGTGGCGTGGTTGGTTTGTCGCTGGCCTTCTACACCCAAGGTTGCTGGTTTGACCCCGGCCCAAGTCGGGGGATTTTCTTGATGCTTAAAAATCGACAGTGGCCATGTCGTATGATTATACGGCATGTGAAAGATCCTTAGAGTGTTTGTTTGGCTTGGATGCTCTCGGCAAAATTAAATCCTAGTACAAAGTTCGCATCTTCAAGAGCTCAGGTGCCTCCCTCTGTGGAGGAAACTGGGCGTCAAAATTGCTTGCTGTAATTGGTATCCCCTATATGGTGCAGCGCTAAAAAGTGGTACCAGCTCCTGGGGAATGTACTAGGTCTGCAAAGGTTTAAAATACCAATGCGCAGCTCCATTGAAAAAAATATTTGAAATATTTTATTGCTGAATAAATAGTAACATTTGTAAATATTTGTTGATAATTGCAATTTATGCATTTTATGTCCATATTTTTTTCAAAATATATTTCACTTTGATTTTCTTTTTCTCTCTTTTGTTTTTCTTTAAAAACATTATAAATTTATTCTTGAAACAAGATTGCAAGTGTACGTAGATTGTAACCAAATCATCTTTCCATTTTTAAATACTATGCTTTAAGTGGACAAATAAATATAAATATAGAATAACTCCACATAATAATGTAGTTCTTCTTTAAAGTTTAAAGATTTATTTTCCATTTCTCTTTTAACAATGTTAACACCTCCATTCATATACAATAATAATTGCAGACTCTTTTGACATTGTACGATTTCTTGAAGACCGGGCATTAAGGAAAGCAGTAACATCCTTTTAAAAATATATGGATTTGAACAGATGTGTGGATTATTTTAAGTAGTTTCGTTACACATGTTAAAATTACGGAACTGAAATACTGTAGAAACGTGCTTCATATTGCTCAAAATAATTTTAAGGTAGAAATCGCTTTCTTCTTATAGAAAAAAAAACCAATATTGAATAATATGAAACCAAAATTATACGGAACGCTACCTACTTAAGGACTGTTTGAAATTCCACACATCATAACAACTTTAAAAAAATCTTAGAATAATGTAAAGGGAGGAAAACATTTTTATTTGAACATGTATTTTCCCTTCTGTATATAAAAAATCGAAATATAAGCATTTGAAATTGAAATTTTTTTTCTCGAATAGATGTATAAAGAAATGAAAGATTTTCTTTTTTTCTCTATCTTCAACTTTATCATAATAAATTTCTACTGGTGATGATTGAGTTCTTTCCTTTGAGTAAAATTGTGCTCCTATGATGAAAGAAAGAAAGAAAGAAATAATGGCATGTTTAGTATGCTAGTGAAAGCATATCAAGGGGAGGTAAACAAGATATATTTTCAAAAAAATTCCTCTTCTCTCTGTGTCATGCTGAATATTTTGCCGTTTATATAATTTTACATAGAAGTTTATAAAAATTCAAGTTATTTATTGTAAAAGAGGATTTCAGTTTTAGATTTTGTAGTGTTTGAAGCTATCCACCAGTTCGTGTTATTTTTGTTTCAATAAAGATGGTTTCTTAAAATTTAAGGGGGCACAGTACGATTCACTTGACAAAAATCGTTCAAAAAATCAAATTTCATGTTTTTAGTTTAGATTATTCTTTATATACTTTTCTATAACGTGTCAAAATTGGAAAATTTTAATCTTAAAAAACACAAAATTATGAGAGCTTTTGCTTTTATTTTTACTCACATCCCTATGATGTATATATCATGCATGTATATAAAATTTGTAGGAGAAGGAGCATTTTAAAATCACTTCAAAAGTTTTCCTAAAAAAATTAAAAATGGCTATTTTTTAAGAAATTTTGAGCACAAAATCTGTTTTATGTAGTATACACACATAGGAAACAATCAAAAAAAATTTAAAATCCTTAAATTAAAAAAATTTGGCTTAAACTGTAACAGGTAAAAGAAATATCCTTGAAAATACCTTTCTGGAAAAATACTTTGGAATATTTACATAAATTTGACAAACTCATACAATTTTTAATCCTTTTTTTATTGTTGTTTGATATACATTTTTTGACTTTTGTGTCTCAACTGGCATGCAACCCTATTCATTATTCAACTTCAAAAATATATGAAGTAAAGTAAAATAATATTGTTTATCTTAAAAAAAATAAAGCTTACTCAAAGTAGAAATTTAATTAAATATGGAAGCGTTTAAATTGATAATACTACAAGGTCCTTAGTTCCTTAGCTTCCAGTTAGCTGAAAGAAGTTTAAAATATAACTAGCTGAGGTTTAGCGATAAAAAAAACTGCTCTACTTTTCGTCGATAGATATTAATAGTCATATAAATGGTAGGTCAAGAGCATAGGAAAAGTTTTATTTATGACTTAATGTATATTCAATGCAAATGCATTGTGAGTTAAAAGCATGTTGAATGTATTCCCCTATGTTTTCAGAGGCTTCCAGTAACATTTTAGATGAAATGATACAATCATTTCATAAAGAGCCATATTACAACTACTCTTCATTGTGCACACATTCTCGATTCATTTTCTTTGAAGAATATACACATTCAGAATTCATAAGAATTGATTACCAGTGCTCTTAATTCTTGTGAAAAAGAACGAATGGCACGCGAGATGACGTTTATCTAGAAATTACGTAAAAAACACGGTTTGGTATTTATCATTATATAAGAAGCTTCACCATCTTTCTTCAATATATTTACGTCCAAATAGCTACATTGACTTAACTTCGTATATTAATTTGTTCTTCATGATTTTTCTCGTATCATTCATTCGTGATTGCACCTAAACTAAACCTTTATGCGTATTCAGGGGGAACTTTTCAAAGAAAGAAAGGGATATAATGAAACTGATCGTGAATCCGCATCATATTTTTACATAGCAGTTAATGTAAGCAGTTAATGACTGCAGTTGTACGTCATAAGCATTAGTAAAATCCAACATAGGATAGTTTTACAAATTCACCTGTTCAGCGAGAAAACCCTTTTTCCGCAAGTTGCGACCAACAAAAGAAATAAATAAAAGTGCTTAGCATCTGTTCCGAATAAGGATTCCCTTTTATCTCAGCCTTATAACGCGTGTACGGCGTATCCATGACTCGGCAAGTTGGTGGTTCAAACTAACACTCATACCAAGGTCAACAATAAAGGCTAAATTAACATCATCTAAGTATTGGTAATCCGTCCATCTATGTGAGATATACTACGGCCGTAAACTCCTTAGATAGTTGATGGTACTGTTGCTAGTTTATAATTGTAAATTTTTTCACAATGGCTAGCTTAATATAACGTCATTCTTTTTTCAAATGCTTTACCAAAAATGCCGGTGTCCTTGAACTTTCGAATCATATTTTTATGGATAATACCGGATATTGGTCCGTTCTGCTTTTTCTAAGAAAGTATATGTTAGTCAAAAACCTTATATGAATTATTTTGTTTGACTCTTTGTAAGTCATATTTTGACTGAATGTTCAGATTTCAAATTTATTGGAATTAAAAATTTTTAGTGGATCAACAAATAAGTACCAAGCTTGCTTGGGAACTTAGCACTGAGGGTTTCACGTCAGACTGACCACCTGATAGGAGATTCTACGCCTATCAGGATTCAGGACTCAAGGTCATGTATACTGAGTTGGGCACAGTAGACCTTGCCCCTAATGGGCTCTTGTACCACTGAGTTAAGTTATTAAGTGACTTAAATGTAAAAATTCCAGTCTGACAAATGTTTTTTGGCATAACTTTGGTTTTTCTTCATACATTTATTTTAAATATATAGTTTTGTAGGTAGCACACAAATATGACATTTGTATGATTTTAATTTATTAATTAAATGGTTTTTAAACATGTGGTGTGTCCCAAGATGATTCAGTGCCAAAAGTTAAAGCAACCATGCATTCAAACCATTAAACTTTTCACTTGCCAGAAAGCATGGAGTGTGGCTTGACCATGAAGCAATGAACACTTTTACTATTTATGTGTGTCCATTCATCTTTTTTATTTGTATTTAATACTGTTCTAATACAATAACATGATAATTCAACTAAACAAAACTATAGCATAACTAATATTCTTGCTCATTTACATGCAGTGTTTTCCGCTAGCTAATAACAACAACCAAAGAGGCCACTTCTTGTTTTTATCAGGGAAATCAACATTGCCAGCGATATTGAGTTATGAGTACCTTCACCTTTATGTTAAATATCCTGTATCAGATAGAAAAAATATTGGAAATTAAATAGACGGGATTTTCATTTCTCCTTTATAAGCAGAATAAATAAGTGGCGCGGAATATTTGAAGGGAAACTTAATTTTCTTGAAGTTTTCCAATTTAGGAATATTTTTGCATGACTAAATTTAATATACTTTATCACGAGCTTAATAATCAAATATTTACAAAAAAACTAATAGATTACATGTTGCCTTATTTTATTTTAAATATCAAACGAACATGTTGAATATATTCGTTCAAAAACACAATGCCATCTATCCTGTTATTCTAAATATTTTTATCATTGCTGTATTTCTTATACTGTTAATTTGTGTTCAATCTTATGAAGAAAATACATTTCTTTTTAGAAATAAAATGAATAACAGAGAATAATAATGTTAGAAAAATATCTCAATTTCAAAAATCGTAGACTGTTTTATGTAAATTTCTTTTTTTTCCAAAATTTCCTTTTCTCAGGAAAAAAATATTTGGAATTATATTTTTAAAAGACCTATTTAAATGTAAGTAAATATTATGAAGATTTTATATTTATATTTAAATGCTTAATTTATACTTTTAATGTATTTCTTATTTTATATCTGTAACTTGGATATATATTTTCTATATATTTTTCATTGCATACTCTACTTTCAAGGTTTAAAAGTGAAAAATATATATATTTATGCTCGCTTCCTACTAAAAATTTCATAATAATATTTGTACATATGAATGGTATTTATAAATTAATACAATTATTATATATGAAAGATTTATTTTTTCAAAATAGTTTTGTAATTTATTATGAAATATAAATGTTTAATAAAATAATTATTTATGTATCTGAACTTACATAGTCTATCACATTCTGTTTCAGATTCTCTGGCTTCATCTCTAAATATTCTGTCATCTGAAGAATGTACGGCATACATGATATCGTCGTTATCAGACTCCGTACTAGAATTTCTGTGTGCAAAATATTTAATTAAAATGGTCAAAATCAATAATAAAATTAATTAAACTAAATTATAAATTAAATGGGAAAATTAACGTTATTCAACTATAATTATGTTAGCCTTGTTTGCCTTTATTTGTATTTAGTGTGATAATTAAACTAATTTTTGGTAGCTGTGAGTCATTTTATATATTTGTTCTTAACTAGTCAGTAGTTTTTTTTAAAATTTGTAATTAATATATATATATATGTATATATATATATTACATAAAGTTTTAGTTTTTAGTCATATTTTTAAAATATGTGTGTTGTTGGGAGTGAGTACTAATTTAACTTAAAATTTAACATCAGCATATTTTCATATGAAATGCTGAAAAGTGTGCTTCACGAAATCACCAATTTTTCTCCAATATAACATACATTTTAGATATTTGTCTCATACTTACATACATTCTTAGTTCCGTCTGCGCAGTAATCGACTGAGGGCAGTTATTTAAAAAAAACGCATAAAATCATGTATTTAATTCCTTTTTATATAAATTATTGTTTTTTCAATGGTTATAACTTTTGTTATGATGTTTTTAGTTTATTTCATTTTACAAGAATAAAATTATATACACACATATTTTGAATACTACTTCATTTATTCGTTTAGTTTATTTCTTTTATACGTCATTAATGTTGACATATTTAAAAAATATATATAAGCGACCGATTTTTATAAAATATACTAGAATAAAAATTTATGTACATTTTGTTGCCATTATTTTAATAAAATACAGTTATTCGGCAACCTATTGCAGACGTGCCACATGTGGCCCGCGGTATAATTCTAGGTGACATATAGCACTATTCTACAAATTCGTCTATTCTTTGAATGAATGGAAGTTAACAAATTTGTAATGGACTTTATTTGACAAACAACTTTAGAATTATGGACATTTATAGAAGTACGAAAATATCTGAAAGATAACTCTTAACATCAATTTACAGTTAAGTTATTTAGTGTCATTACTGATAAGATTTAACTGTTTGAAGAGAGAAAATTGCATGGACTCCCTGTGCTTTTCGTTTTTGAGAGGATTTACATATCTAAGGAAAAGTCTTTCCTCTTATGAAAAATATTTCAAGCTCGCAAAGAAATAGCTTAAAAACTGAATGCTCAAAATCTTGTGAAATTGAGAGTCACAAATTATATATACCCTTGGTTTTTTCGATATGGTAAAAGAGCTGTGCATGCAAATTTTTTATTTATTTATTTATTTAACTTTAATGAAGGGTAACACTTATGTGTTATGTTGTTTATTTCTTAATTTCATAAATATTTTTAAAAATAAATAATATATGTACAATTTTAATTTTTTATATTTTTTTTTGAAAAAATAGTTTTATTTCATGTGATTTATTTTTATTCTAAGAAATATTTTTAAATTATGCAAAATTAGTACATAATAAAACAGTAAACCAATATAACTGACCTCTATTCTCTAACTCTACCTGCATTATAAAAGTAATCGAATTGTTCTGAAAACATCCTACTGTATGGCACGCTTAATCATACTGATAGATTGGTTTGGCTGGTCACTGCTAAAAGTTTGCCGACTCTTGATCTAATGCTTCTCACTTTTGATATTTGTAAGCAAATTACTGATAAAATGCATTAATAATTCTACAATGTCTTTTGATTTATTATAATAATACAAGAGATTACTTTCAATATGCTACATAAAGATAAATCAGCTGAAGATAAATTAAAGTTTGCATGTTTAGTTACATCTGTGAAAGAAAGTAACTACAATTACAAATATACATATAATTTATATTTAATATAATTACTATCAAATTATAAATTTTTCCTATCATTTCCTAACTGATGCTTTAGAAAAAAACATCCATAAATTGGAGATCATGTTTTTGCCTCAATTCTTTTTAAATAAAACTGTTTTAGGTTGGAAAAATGTGTAATGTATTTCTTTTTTTCCAAAATTTATGTAAGTAACGCAATACTTTTTAAAAAAAGTGCTAATTACTCAAATATATGTCCTTCACCAGACATATACGCATAAATTTAAAATGTTATTCAATTGGGAAAAAGGTAAGGAAACTTAGAAAATTTCATCTCACAAAATACTTACATGAAACTTTCGAGTTTAGTATCAATGTTTATAAAAAAATTATATAGATCTGTCTCATAATAGTATTGAAAAAATTCCATCCTTTATTAAAATTAATGATATATATATTTTGCTACATAAATCAATAAAAATTTATTTCGAAGGCTCTAAAGAAAACTTCAATTAATTTTATATCAACACAAATTTATTTCCCGAAAAAATTAATTTCCACATTTGAACCATTAATTAAATTTTCCACTATCAACAAAGGCACTTGTTTTTCTTCACACTCATTTATTAAACAAGGCATCGGAAATGATAAATATTCATAAAGCACAACTTGTTAAAAAATGACAATAAAATAACAATAGCAATTACATAATAGATTGCTTGTATACTACAAACAAAGAGAAAATCTAAGGAATTAAACACCACAAAAAATTTTAAATTATGATCTCACTTTTTAAATAAATTAATAAGCTTGTTTAATAATATTCGTAAGTAGTATCTAATGAAAGCTTTTCTTCTGAGATTGTATTATTATTATTTTTTTTAAATTCATCTAAGAAATGTTAATTAATAATAACTTTTATCTCCAAATTCTTTTACAAAATATAAAGCTAATTTCGTAATAATATTATAGAAGGGTATGTGTGTATTTATCATTATTTTGATCATTATGGGGATAGTCTTATTCATAATTCTTATTCAAAGCCAAACTTTCATTTTTTTTACCGATAATTTCTCAATTAAAACAAAACTTAACTTTTGTCCAGGACATTATGAACGAAGTTCAATTTTTAAGCCTTCAATTTCTTTTTTAGGTTATTGTAAACAGTTGTTTTCCTTTAATTATTTTCTGATTGATACCAATTTTTTTTGTTTGCTTATAGATAAAATGAATTATTTTTATTTTCAGTTTTTGATTATTAAAAAATTATACGTCCAACTAATATTATCATTTTTAATTTTCTAACATTCAGGTAATTAATTGGATTTCTAACATCGGGTAATTAATTAAGTATTAAAAAATTAAGGAAGTTTATATTTTTGGATATAAAAATTTAAGTTTTAAAAAGAATATTTAATACAATATATGTTCTCTTCTTATAATGGCCCATCTTTGTGAACGAATAAAGATATAAGATATCGTCTTCAAAAAAAATGCTGCTATATTACATACATAAGGAAACCTAATGACAAAAAAATGTAGCTTAGTGAAATGAAAATTTTAGGCTAAACATTTATTTAATACCAATTTTATTTGACTACATTTTCAAGCTTTTAGTGTCTTAAAGAATACTTAAAATTGCCTTTAAAAGATAACTGATGTAATTTTTAATAACTTACATAACTGATGTAATTTTCAGTATTCTGAATTTAAACTTATAAAATACTTCCTTTGTCGTATGGAAGGAATCTGAATATATCGTTTATATACGATTGACAGGAGAAAACCTTTAAATGCTGGATGGGAAAATGCTTTGATATCAACGTAGGTGAAAGCAGTAGCGTATTTTTCTTGAAAACTGTAGAATTGACCTTTGACAAAAAAGGCACGCTGAGAAGTAAGCCTAAAATGAAGAACAACCATCTCTATCTCCAATATGATGTCAACAGTCAACATTCTTACTAAACGGACACAAGTGAGCATACTGTCTGTTGAAAAGCTCTACTGACCATACTTTCGAGCGTATGTACAGTTTCTCTACGCTGTAGATAATTACCAAAAGCTCACCGCGTATATTTCTAATCAACATTCGGCGGTCAATGACACCAAGAAAAAAACCACTTTAATTTTTAAAAAAAACAGATCTT
Organism: Trichonephila clavata; assembly: GCA_019973975.1. Lineage (NCBI taxonomy): Eukaryota > Metazoa > Arthropoda > Arachnida > Araneae > Nephilidae > Trichonephila > Trichonephila clavata. Next base: position 47,985 of record BMAO01014365.1, read on the forward strand.
CAATCCTATCTGCAACAACGCGTAGTTTAACACGTTGAAGATGGCAGTATATTGAAGTTAATAGGAAAAATGCTACATGACATCAGGCTCACTGTGTTTATTCTCAAACAGTCGTTTTTTACAATTCACTTTGCCACTGTGTTTCCAGCCCAATATATAATGTTTATTGTATATGTAGCTTGAGGCGGCATAGAAACAAGTGAACAAGGTAATCTTCCCTTTCAATTTCGACTTCTGTGCGACTGTGTGGACCATGATGTTCCTCAGAAAATACTCCCTGTGATTTTTTCAACCAGCAACCAAACATATTCTATATATTCAAACGAAATATTTTTGCGCAATGGTAAAAATGAAATCGTTCTTCCCATTACCATACACCAAACTTACTATTGCTTCGACAAAACTCAGAAAATGCTACTATTGCTTTCTTCATATTCTGTGAAAGACATTTAATACTTAAATCTAACTCGAAACATCCAGATCAAAACGCGGAAAACTCTGAAGGAGCTTACAACTCCTATTTAAAGCAAACTACATTTACTTATTCATAATAGTGTACTAGTATCATTCTTATCCGTATAGTTCGTAACATAACAGTTGTTATTTTCAGATATACAACACACACATTCCGAATTTTGCCTATCGTCTTAAACGGTTAGAGGTTTTAATTTCCGTTAGCCAAAAATTTCTATTATACTCAGATTCATCGTGTAGAATTGGATTTTACTCAGTATTATAAGCAGAAAGGAGAAGATTGGTGCTATATATATGTGCATAAATACAGCCTCAGTGACTAACAAAAATTCAGCATGATTAAGAAAAATTATGAATATGTAATTTTTTATTATATAAATTAGAATGCATATAAAGGATTAAACAAGAAACATTATTGGTGTGATTGAAATATTATCTCTAAACACTACGTTTCATATCAAGCTGTATAATCCAATTTTTTACAACTATTTTTACTTAAGATTTAGAAGTCTCTTTTTTTCTTAACTAAATGTTTTTGTAAGAGAAAAAAATAAACATTCTAAAAATGGATTTTTAGATTCCTTATTTTACGAAGACATCCTATTATATATATATATATATATATATATATATATATATATATATATACATATATTTTTCTTACATAACGTATTCTCCATACAATGTGAAGGGAACTGAATGTTTTGCTTTGAATTTTGAAAGGAAAAAGATAATGTTTAATTGCTATTGAGTAGTGAATATATTTCTTTAGATATCTGTATCTATAATATGTTAAGAAAGTAGATTTAGTTCTTCAGCCTTTAAAGAAAGTTACCTAAATATAAAGTTTTCTTTAGAAATACATTAATCATTTTGCTCCTTGTTAAGAAATGATGCTTTATATATATGTATTCTTCAAAAACCCTATTAATATTTCTTTTAAAATTGTAATCACATTTAGATTTACTTTTTTTTCAAAATCTCTGTGTTATTTGATTTACATACAGTTTCTTACTAAGTGGCGGTTATATGTTGACACAGGTAGTACGCTTTATCATATTTCCGTCTTGTGTCACAATAGAGGAAATTTTATTATAAAAAAAGAAATGAATACCCTTCTCCTGAATCTCTCCAGGACCTTTTTTTATCGTGCTTTCTTCTACTTCTCTCGGAGACACTGTAAATAACTCGTTCCCTGTGAGACCGTAGCTCGACGCCTGAAGGAAGAAAAATATCGATTTTAAGCTAGAGAAAACACTTGTAAACTTATCAAAACAGTAAAGATAAACACTCTGGTTTGATCGTTAAAGTAACTTTTTGGGGAAAATAGATTGTTTTCTTTTTTCACTAACTACAATAAACTTTTGGCGAATCATAACAGTTTATAAGAATGTCCTTCATAAGTAGTGTTTGCACATAAAGCACTATTTTTGTAGCTTTTAGAAAGAAGAAAACGTTTTACGCACCATGTTTTCCGTCCAGTAGGAGAACTATCTAAGGTGTTATTCATTATATTAACTTTTATGTTTATAAATAATGCGTGTGTGTTTTTTTTACTATATTAGACTTGTTATTCGGTCAGAAAAAATACATTAACTTAAAATGAAAATGCAGTTTTCTGATGTTATTAGTATCAAATAATAACTTTTAACGATATTTTGTCTTTTAATTATTTGATCAGTATTTTATGCTCAAAGTAATAAGTTATTCACACAAAAACTCATTAAATTATTTAATAATTTTGTAAAATTAGTAATATGTAATAGATTTCGAATGAAAGATTGTAAAAAAGATTTTAGTGATATAATTCAACACCAAAAATATGATATGTGAAATGGTACATATCAAATTTGTTTGCTTTAAACACTATCATGAGAATTTTAACTTTGTGAATTTTAGCGTGCCATTCCCCATCATTCATTTTATGGATTTTGTCTTTTGTTTCAGAAAAAAAAAGATGTTGTTCTAGAATTTTTAAGTATTTATGTTACATCTTTCAGAATGTGAAGCTGAGCAGCTTAATTTTTAAGAATTAACTTCTTAAAACTTTAATTTTTTTGAGAATTAAGACATTTCAAGATTGGCTCTCTTACCAAAATGCAATAGGGGGAAAGTTCATGCCATCAAACTAGTTTACACCACTTACAGGTCCTAAGTCCGTGGATTATTTGGATATTTAAAACAAATATCTTATAAATTTGTAGTTGTGTTTGAAAACGTTGGTATTTTATTATTTTATATATTCGCCTTTGATATTTTGAAGGAGAGGATTCTAACAATTTCAAATTTTTTGCTTATTTATAGAATTGTGATTAATTTATATATATTTAAATAAATAAATACTTGTTTATTCATAATATTTCAAAATAATATATATTTATACATCTTATGCATTTATAAGGTTTTATACATTATTAATTTCAATGTTTTGCTTTGCCTCTTTTCAAACTGTTTTAATAGTTTGTAAAGGAAAGTTAAATTATGCTATTTATACTTTATATACGTTTTTGCAGGTCATTCTTTGAGAAAAATAAGTACATGGGAATGTTTTAGCTTCTCCAAACGTATAATATGATGTATCCTCAGATTTTAGAAGAAACTAGTAATTCAAGACAAAGAGGGCAGATGAAATCGCGTAAATGCTTAGAAATAATGGTGTGCCCCTGGGACATTTTTTCTACCGAGCTTTAATTATACTTTGTAAATGATTTAATGTGGCGTTTGGGGAAATAAATAAGTTTAGCATAAACAATTACTAAACGAGTTTTTTTTTTAAGACGAATGCTTATTAAATTGCTCTAGGGTTACCTAGAGAATTAATTCGATTTTTTTAGTGAAACGAAAGTTTTATTTAGTATTATTTTAAAGGAAAAGACGAAAAGAAATTGAATATTATTCTTTCAAATCATTCAAATATTAATATTATAATAATATATATAAATAAAAAACAAAATTTAAGAATTAAGTTATTGAAATTAATACATTTTCAATTAAGTTATTGAAATTAATACATTTTCAATTAAGTTATTGAAAATAATACATATGTTTAAATATGAGTGTGTGGAAATATTTTATAGAAAAAAAGACTTGAGAACATAATTAAAATTAATTGCTTAAGAGTAAACTTATTTTAGGAACACATCTGAAGAACAGAGTTTTTCCTTATATTGGAAATATTAATATTATAAAAATTTCCCCCTCTTATCTGTAGATTTATTTTAATGTTCTTTCATACCTCCTAATGGGATCATTACATAAAACGCATACACAATACTATTCTGTGCAAAATAATAGATGGAATTTTTTTTAGTCTGATAATTTTAATGTTACTAATATTTGAAGTCCGTAACCACACAAACTCAGTTTGAACTTCTTTGATATTTCCCGTAACATTCAGATTGTGATTTCAGTAGTTTTGAACAGGAAGTAGGCTTTTAGATTAAATTTATTAACTTCTGTAGTTATCGAATTAGAAATCAGTTTTACTTTCTGCGGTATCATTCTGCTGTTGGAAAATTGGAAACAACTCCAAAGAAACGCACAAGAATAATTGATCTGTAGAATCATACTTCTAGGGCAATGGGAGATATCCCGTCTGCAAATTACGCAGGCAAACGAAATACTATGTGACAAATTCTTGCAAAATATAAAATAAAGTAATATATATATATATATATATATATATATATTAGGTATACGTATAGGTCAATTCTCTAGTTAGATGGTTTAGTTATTTTTAGTAATTAATTAATTATATTCTTAACTTTAGTTTTTTTCCTCAATATCTTAAATAATTAGAACCAACTCTGAATTTTATAAAGCAGACTTTTTCGATGTGCAATAAATGTGATAATAATTTTTTATAGAATAATATATATGATAAAAGAGAAGCCTTTAATTTTAACATTAAATACACTTTACTTTTCTAGGAATTTTCATACTTCTATTTTTTATTAAATATTGTGATTAATTTTCTTCGAAGAAATATGGTTTAGATTCAGATGAATCAGAAAATTAATATAATTTCAATAAATTTAAAAAAAAACAAAATGTCTTGCAATCTAACTATATTTAAATATATTTCTAATACATTTATAAAAATAAAAAGAACAAATAGTTTATTATATATTTCATTAATTCCTTTTCAATTATTCTATTCAGTTACAATAGTTGTTTAATATTTTTTTACTATAGAGTCATATAGATGGCGCCATAGATAAATTATGTGTTATCTAGGCACACTTAAGAGATAGTAACTCTACACTATGGAGATTTATAGCTCATACAGTACTTTTATATTTATTTATTATTCGAAATCTCAAGGAAATTTGATATTTCAAGATATTTTTGTCGGCATATTGCTTCATTATGTAACGTTTTACAATTTTTTAATAGTCATTCAATTTAGTTTATTTGTCTGATAACATTAATAATAGTTTACACGTGCTATTATTAGGTTTAACTTCACTCTGCTATTGAAGTTTTCGTTTTCTCTTTTTATTACACTATTATTTCGAAATTTCCTGATGTAGGGGAAGATTATGATCCTGTAAAGCTAACTGAACACATTTCACAGTCATAAATCAGCTCTAGAAAACATAAATTGTTTTCCAATTTGGTCAGTTGACCTTTAATGGTGACGTATTTGGGTGGTTTTTTATAGGTTTTCGAATACATTTTCAACCATTCTTTGATTCTGAGGATTTACAATGTGTCTTGTTTTTTTTAAATTTTATTATACTAATATACAAACACAGTTCTTCAAGGAAAGTGTTTTTTTTTTACTTTGTCCCAACTATTTTGCACATACATGTATATTATTATTTTATTTTTTTAGGTACACTGTATTTTATCTAAAGTTCCGCAAGTTGGACCCATTAATGTTTAAACAATTTGCATTTTAGCTCACAAAGATTAGTTATTGTAATTTTCTAGATTTTTAAAGAAAAAGTTTTAAAGCCAAAAATGTTATTTTTATTGTAATATTCTACATACTATATATCAATAACTAGTCTGAAATCAGGTGTAAAGCGTAAACCTATACTTTAAAGCTGAAGTTTTTAATGTTTAGGTATATTTGCTCTATTACTCGGACATCTACTTTTACGAAGAAACTTGAAAAGTACGAGTACAATGCATTTACGTTTTGAAGTCATTTATTCGAAGTGTTATCCCAAGCTTATAAAACAATAGTATATCTATGGAACTACAACCCTTAATGTTCATAAGGTATGTCATTTCTTTTAAGTAATCAGTATTTCGAACTACACAGAAGTCAAATTCTTTAAGCTCATTTTTCTTTCTTTTATTGTTAAAGTTGTCGTTTTTGTACCCAGTGTATAAGACTTAACCGTAAATTTCATTTTTTGTGGGCTAAAATTCAGCATTATACACCGGATTTTACTGGTAGTTTCCATATTTCAGTATAATTTTTTTTAAATCTTAAATTTTTAGATTTTTACAAGAGAAAATGAACGCACGATGCGTGATATCTTATAAAGGAAAAAATAGTTACTACTGAAATTAAAACTTATTCTTAAAATACTGTTAAATGCTATATTCTTTAGGGGGAAAACTGATATGTACATAAGGAGAAAATATAGTTTCAATAGTCTAGATTTTTGTCCATCTTAAAGTATTGAAAACAGTATTTAATCATAACATATTGTTACTTACATATTGATGCAAACTTAGTGTGACCAATTTTAAAATCATGTAACTATTTATTTTGAATTTCTATAGTTTTACTACTGGTTTATTTGAAAAATGAAACATTTAAATTTCTAATCTAACCCTTTTTATTAGTGAGAATAAATTATAAAACCAAAATTAGATCCTCAAATGCAAAACGAAATTTTAAAGCTTTTGAAGGATGTTTGTTAAAATTCTGTTATCAATAAACCATCTAAAAATTTAAAAAGGCATTTTTCTAGTGTATCACTATATAAATTTTGAAAAGAAATAAAATTTGGCTTACAATCAAAAGATCCAGGGGAAAAAATTGAACAGAAAGAAATCCTTAATGAAGAAGAAAAAAGAAGCAGAAAAGAATTATCGCTCTAGAAAATCCTCTGCCTCCAAGAACTTTGGCAAAGAAGCAACGTGTGTCACAATCGACGATTTGTCGTCAGATAAAGAAAATCCGCTATAATAAGAGAAAGAAACCAGACTGTTGTCCAATGTCTGCAAATAACATAGAAAAATGAAGAAAACACTCTTGGCCCCTGTATTTAATGTTAGGCAAAGGTAAATGCAAAACTTGAATAACTTAGAATGAAGCCCTGTTTCAACTACCATCCACAACTGGTAAAACGAAGATTCAACATATTTCACGTGAAAAGCGTCGCAGAGACGCCGTTGTTATGGAAAAGGCAAGTTAACCGCCATGTATTATGGTATGAATGGGAGCGTTCTCTCAAACATTAAAAAAAATGTCTTCTTTATGAGAAATAGCCATCATACTCAGACTATTCTTTCTGCAAATAGTATTTTTGATTATACTTAAAAAAAACAATGAAATTGATGTAAAGTAAGAACACTTCAAGGGCTCCATAAGGCAATCCAACAGGAAGTCAGAATAATTCCCTCAAAAATGTTCGAGAAGGCTCTTTAGGCTTGGCTAAACATTTACTTAGAGCCCACTATGCTAAAAGAAGCCACAATGAAAATTTCATGTAAGGAACTTTATTGAAAAAACTTTATGTTGCTTTAAAATGGTCACACTATTTTTGAATCAAATGGTATTTGCAAAGTGAAACTATTTACAAATAAGACCACTAAAATGCAACACTTACGTTATTCAAACTTTAAATAAATTTTCTTAAAGTATAATCTACTGATAAAGTCTGTGTAATGTGTCCTTAATAAAATATGAAAGAAAAAAAGTTGCACAATAAACTGAACAATCACTTTGACACTAGAACGTCCATCGGCGTAGATTGAACACCATAGTCTGTTTTGTTTATTCTCTTTTTCACCCTTTTACAGAGAATTAAAAAAAAAATTGTGACTTTTATTCATTTTCTATGGTGATTACTCAGAAAAAATTTTGTGGTAATAGGTTAAATAGGAGAGATTTTTCAACTAAATATACCTATACCATTCACTGGTGTTGTTTCGACACCAAATCTATTTTTTTATTATAAATAGCTGTCGTTCAGCACAATATAGTTCACTAAGTAGATATCATTAGTCAAACAAGCTTCCGGAAGTAATATCGTACATTTATTTGATCTTGAATGCAGTGTTTTAGGTTCACAGCGAGTGAGTGAGGGAGTGAAAATATTAACGTCCCACTTTTCAGCTACACGAGGGCTTTTGGGGACGGTCTGCGTAATTTTGAACCATGATCAAATGACGCGGACGACACGTGGACAGACTTTTTCTGGGTACGGGCAACTTCTAACTTTTCAAGGTGTTGTGGTCCACCCAGTCTCCAGATTAGTTGGCATTGATGTTCCACAAACGCGTTTTTTTTTTAGTATGCACATTTTAAGAAGATGAAAGGTGGTCATCCCAAAATGTCTCGGAGGTCCACTGGTTGATAGCGATCGACTTAATGCCCACCCCTGATGTAAAGGGTCATAATGTTTGATATTTACATGAAATAATATTAAAAAGTCTTAAAACTAAGCTCTATTGAACAGTAGTCCTGCAATTTAGTTATTACAATTTTTTTTATATACTTCATATTGCGATGTCGAAATGACATCGGTGGTCATTTAAGTGTAATGGAAATGCCGGATGTTCTAGTGTTAAATAACTTGATATTGAATTATATTATTACTAAACTTTCTCTGAATAAGTTGAAAAAATATTAACCACCACCATTGCAATAATTTTTATGTATATATGTATAAACTTCTGAAAAAAATATTTTCATAAGATTCCATACGCAGAAGTATTACAATTCCTAGACTACAAGTTTGAATGCAAAACATTACTCTGAGAAGAAATTCGCCATAAAATGAAGCGACACATAAAATTAGTTCTGAAAAATGAATACATCACGTTTTTACGAAAGAATTCTTTTTTCAACCGCATCCCCAAGAATGTAACGAATGAATAAAAATTAATCACACGTCCACCCGACATGAAACGGCAGAATGATAAAACGAAGAGTAATACAAAACGAAGATAGGAAACAGAATGTGTATAAAGTACCTGTGTGATGATATGCAGGAAAATAAATGGCAGGCGCTTCGTATTTGCCTTCAGTTTTCTCCGACTGAAAGAGATGAAATATCGTTTCATCGACTTCTGCTATAAATCAAACATAGTACTATATTTGCGTTATTGTCAAGGTATTGGAAATATTTATAGGTTATTCTTTCCCAGTAAAATATTAGGATCGAAACATTGAATTTATTATCTGGGGTGTTTTGATACATTATGCATACTAAGGAATTCGGGTACACGTAAATATTATTAATTCATTTTTGGATTTTACTTATTTTGGATTAAGGAAATGTTATTTGTGATCATCAATAATTAGATTTGGAAAAAAAAAATTAATTTGCAAAAGGGAATAAGATTTTTTCTTTTTTGAAATAAATTAATTAGTTTTCATATAATGTTCCGTTATCATATCAAGAGAAAAGATCAGATTTAAATTTTAAATGGCTATAATCTAATTTCAGTTGTAACTTCAGTTTTTTTTAACCATCAGTATTAATATCACATATCTGAAAATGGCCTATTAAAATTAGAGTATTTAAAAAATCTGAATACTTTTAGTAAAGTCAGATAAGTTTATATAGCTTTGAATTTTCCATAATAAGTATTTTAAATCTATAAGATAATTTACTTTATTCATTATTTATAATCTTAACTACGAATAAATTATGTTTATTTTACTTTACGTAGACAAAAACATGAAACAAAAATAGATGCAAAAATTACTTTTGTTTGTTAAATCATATCCTGAACATCAAGTAGTAAGAAACCTCGATAAAAAACAATAAAAGAAAACAAATTTTAATACTATATACTTCTCTCTTGGGCCTTTGGAATATAAAAAAATAAGTTTCAAAACAGTAATGCTCAAGATAAATAAAATAATTTTAAAATGCTTTGTGTTCATACGTTTATTTTGTCTTTTTTATCTATTATTTTAGCATTTTATTTCTTAGAGGAAGTTAAAAATAAAGTATAATAAATATTTAAAATTTTCAATTTTCAAATAAGTCACTGGAAAAATAAACTAAATATAACAAATAGAGTACACCAAAAAACTTGAAAACTGTTTCTTTATCATTCAGTAAATGATTTTTATAGCTTTAAATGTTTTATTAATAAGTGTTTTTATATTATTGTAAGGGATTTATTATTAAACAATTTATGTAAATATATGTTTTTATTTTATAATTAGTCACTTAAAATATCGACTGATTTGTCAGTGAGTGTTTTTGTACAAAACCAACAGTTTCATTAGTAAATGTATCTGGCCTTTTTTACAGACAATTTTGAAAGAAGTTGAAGCTTTCCTATTATCATTATTAATTTTTATATGCCATGCTTTCAGATCTTAATAATGTGAAAAATTGTCATACATTTTACTGTTAAATTTTTTTAATTAAAAAATATTATTGAACTAATTTGTATTGAATAAATTGAACCAGTTTATATTGTTCTTTTATTAAATATTTGAATTTATGTTACTTTAAGAAATCTTGTTTAAAATTCAAAACATATTTTTAAAGAAATATGTAATGACATGGGCTTTTTGTGAAAATGGTCTAAAATTAGATGATTTTGTTTGAGTATGTTTTACTGTGTATTTCTGAGCAGTATTTTTTCACAAATTAAAATGAATTTATGAACTACTTATCTATTACCAGTTTTATGATTACATTGCCCTCTGTATTCCGTGTTTTAGCTTTATGTGAATTCATCTCATTTAAAACTAAGTTTTTTATTTTACATATAATGTTAGTATATTTCATTCAATGCTTTAAAATGATCTCCTCAAAGGAAATAATTAATTTTTTATATTGCTTCGCGTTACTTAATTATTTTTCATTTTGTTAAGTAACCCTAGGTATTAGAAATATATTTAAAATGGTACTGGATCTCTACTCAGTCAGCTCGGACGCAAATTTTTCATTTTAAGAATAAAAATATTTTATAAAATTAATTAAACAAACATCTCTCTCTCTCTCTCTCTCTCTCTGAGAAAATATTTGATACTTATGACTTCGTTAACTTTAAAATAAGAAACAGTTTTAATAAATAAAATGTTTCATGCAATGATATCATCTTGTGTAACTGAATATAAATTGCAAGTGAAAGCATTTTAATTATTCCATGTTTTATAAATACATTTTCCAGAATCTCTCTCTCTCTCTAATTTTACTCATCTAATTAAAATCTAATGATATAAAAGGTAAATCACAGAATTGTGCATCATTAAAAATGCTCATTATAATTAAATATGAATAACTTCCTAAACTTGGTCATTAGGTATTCTAATAAATGAAGTTGAGTGAAAACTTACGCACTGAAATTACATAATTATGTGTAATCATTTAAAATTATTTCGATTTATATATTTAACTGAAATTTATGTTGACTAGGGATTTCTTATATTCCTCATTTTCAGCAATGCCAGCTAATATTTATACGAAAGTTAAAAAAAGTCATTTTTATGTTAATTTCTAATTATTATCTTTGTTAGTATATAAATGCTTTGTATCCTAAGGAAAAAAAACATAACCTAATAATTAAAATTGTTCTTGCATTCTTCGTTTAAACTCACCATTCATATATACAAAATTAAAAAAAGAAAGGGACACGTTTACTATACCAACAATTTAAGAAACGAAAATTTGTTAAATAGCATGCAATACTGAATTAGCAAATGCACATTTAATCTCTGAAACATTACCATTGCGTATAAAAACTAAAATTGCAAAAGTATGAAAATAATTTTTTTGATAAATGCTGCTAATAAAACGATTATAAAGTATTAAGAGCACAGACAATGCAATATAGGGGTCAAATCTGTTTACTCATTTGTCATTTAGTTTATGTATATTAATAGGGCAAGGTTATGTATAATATTTGTGTCCTTAAATAATATTACTTACCCGGCGAGGCGGATAAGGAATATCGTAAGTATATCCTCCTCTAGAGCTTCCAAACGTTCCCATGTTTTTCTGGCTGACATTAGTATTTTGAATGCAGTGCTCACTATAACTAGGGACGCGGCTACTGGCATAAGGGGCTGGATAATAAGCAGGTTCTTGAGCACTGTCATATGTCACAGACAGAGGAACGTTTTCAGGCTTGATTGGCTCGTTGCCATCTACACCTGCAGAGAAGAATAGATTTATGAGATCAGATGGACGTCTACTTGGTGAAAAGGCCTTATTTATGAGCTGCGTTTGTATATATTTGTCAGTATATTACTCAGATACATTTATCATATGTGTTTGGTAATAAGGGAATTGTGTATTTGGTACTATAAGCTTTATACTTTAGACATGAATATATCTTTTTAAAAAATGTTTGTGCATGAACAAATATAGATCGACCAACTGAAATATTTTCAAGACGAATTAAAATTCGAAATATAATGTTTAGGTACATTAATTTATTATAATTTAAAAAGCATTGTAAAGGCATGGAAAATTTAGAAACTCCATATAAAAGAATAAATTAAGTTATAAAATTAGTATAATAATATACCTAAAACCAAGAATGTATAGGAAAATATTAAAGATGAAGAATATTAAAATTTGTAATTTTTGTGTGAGAATATATAACATAGAAATATGAACTGAGTACATTTATACTATAAAAAAGGACATTACATTCTAATCCATGTGGTAAAATATTTCTAATTTTAAGTTTTATAAATTAAAAATCATTTTTATTTAAAACAAACATTCATAGGAAAAAAGATGTTTTTTAAATGTATTACACTATTTTTTTTAAATGTATTACATTTATTACAGTAGAATTTCTAACAATTGAAGAAAATCAATAGCGAAATTGCAACTCTCTCTCTCTATATATATATGTATATTTATACATAAAATTCCAAGAGAACATACTGCACAAAAGAAGCAATGCTGTAAAAATTTTCTAATGTATAATTATGTAAATAAATAGTATAATGATTGTAAGAGACTGTTTCTTCTGATATTCTTAACAAGTATTTTATTACAATTTTGTTTCAGTTGAATTTATATAATGATTATACAGAAGTTGAAGAAAATTTCTGTAGAATTTTACAATTTCTACTATTCATTACAAGTTATTAATTTCCCCCGCCCTATTTCAAATATTATAACTGAATAAATGGGGCTGTCCCAATAACAACTTCGCAGCTTTATAGCAAAAATACAATATATAGTTGTCCAGCAGAATATTATTTAGTTTTAACTTTAAGGTATGTATGCCAGGCAAGCGCTTAAATGTATTAATTTTTGTGGAAGAATTAATTTAAATTAGTTCGATGCGTATTGAAGTTTAACCTCAGATACATTTTCAATGCTTCATATTACTTGTCTATCGTTTTTTGTTTCTAAAATTAAAAATGTTTGTAATTTTGAATTTGAAATTGCTGGATTATTATTAAACCATATTTTACTTTTATGCGTATTTTTTCAATGGACTGAAAAAGTTTTTTTCCTTTAAAGGATTTGGTTATTTAAATTGGTTTTAGACATGGGGAGCTCCAGATAAAGAGCATTGGAATTGAAATTCATTTTCTTCATTTTCTAAAACATCTACTGCATATTTGACAATACACATGTAATCTTTCATTGTATTTAAAAACAAGAAAAATTTAACTATTAATGTTTCTTATGAAGTAATGAAACTTTAAATGATATTTTACAAATGAGTAATACTGCTGACATTTCTTAAAATATTTGTAACAAAAATATTCTAGCAAGTTGTACATACGAAATGAATACCTAAAAAATACATGCTGATCTATTTTTAATTACGTTCATTAAATGTAAAAAATGTCTCCAATACAATCAATTTGAAAAAAGAACTGAAAAACCAAAAAAAATTCCATTTATAATGTTTTAATGCTTAAATTTTAGATATCTCTTGGATTATATTTTGTCTAAGGCTTGTATTCTTTTTAGCACCACAAAAAATAACATTTTTCATTATCAAATACTTTCATATTCTTCAAATCATGCTTCAGTTCGGAAGATCTATGTTATTAAAAATTTTATGTTAGGATTAAACACTGTATCATACGGTAGATTTAATATTTCATCTTTAAATTCAGATTCAATAAGAAAATTTAGACCTCCAGTAATAATGCATAGGAAAAGGATTTTTTAAACGAAAAAAAATCTTTATCGGTGGTTTACACATGTATTATAGTATTTGAATTGGAAATTAAGATAAATAAAATTGTAACATACAAGAATATTCATATATAATACTAATGAATTATTTAACATAAGCTAATTTGGAACTTTAAAATAAAAACAAAACGCAAAATGAAATATTTTAATATGTATAAGTTTGAGTTATCTATTTTTTTTTTAAAAATTAAATAAAATAAATTGCCGATTCTTCAACACTAATAAACATTGTTCTTGTATGCATTTTGATACAAAAAATACCACTTTTCCAAGCTTCCTGAATGAAAAATTTTAATCAACGCACATATGATTCAATCATACATACATTAATCAGTTTTAATGTATACTTAATCATCAAACTAGTTGATTATGAGATCAAAAGTTTGCCAAAATTACAGTAAAAGTCAATCTAAGATGATTTTCCTACCTTAAATATTTGAGCATTGAATATAGCCTTCAGGAGGACATGGAAAAGATTAAATACTGAAATCAATTATGCAAGTGTCAAATCTTGTCTTAAGGTATTAAACCAGGATAACTTTTGCGATGTAGCTGTGCTTTGAAGGTTATTTTAAGATAATGATTGAATGACTTTAGGGATGAAGGGTTCTACTTAACGAATCATCACGCAAATAACCAATTAATCTTTTATAAAAAAAAGAAGAGTAGACTTAACTAGTAGAATAGGTATGAATAAGAAAAATAGACTATTAAGAGTGGAAGAAGGAAAAAGAAAAATAAACAATTCTTTACTTTTAACTAAATTTCTGTTTACATTAATTATGAAAGGTGTAAATATTCTCTTTTAAGTGGAAATGCTAATTGAAATCTTGTATCTGTTAAGATATATGCGCCAAACATAAAACTAATACCATGCAGGTCAACATATATGTCTCGAATATTCTATGATAAAGGCGTAAATCCATGTTATAAAAATTGAAAACATTTTAATGTAGGACTGCCACGTACAGGTTGGGGAGTGAGAACTTCCTGTTTTGAAGTGTCGTTCGTAGGGAGGGGATTAATGAAGGGGGCTGAGTAAAATATTAGTGCTCCCGCAATTCCGAGTCACAAACTTATTGTAGTCGAGGCAGCAGCGTACTTAACCGCGGAGGCGTATTTTTCCAACGGTCGATCAGTTATTGCATTGCAACGTGCTTATCGTCGTCACTTCGATATTCCTCCAAGAGGTTGTGTTCATGATCGGAAATGTGTTTTGATGTGAATGAATGTCTTACAAGCAACGGGAAATATCTGCAAAGAAAGGAAAATACCTCCGAAGACTGTTACAACATCTGAAAATAGATGGCGAGTTCGTGAGCCAATTCAGACCGGTATGTGGCAATGAACCAACATTCTTACCTGCTTTTCGAGAAAGGCATCTTGATAACGAGTGGTTTCAACGAGATGGGGCTACAGCCCTCCTCTCCAGGGTTTCCATAGGGGTTTTGAGAGCAGCCTTTCCCGGATGTCTGATCTCCGTGCAAGGTGCACCTTGACTGATTTATCTCCCCTTTATTACTTCCTGTTAAGTTATCTCAAGGTCGTGGTTTAAAAAGATCGCTCAAATAACGTGAAACTCACACGGAACAACATCCTAGCTGAAATTGACAGTATCCTTGTAAATATATTTGGGAAGATGACTCAAAGTTTTTGAAGTCAGTTGACAATGAAGAGCGTTACTTAACAAATAGTGTGCTTAAAATTGTTAAATTCTTAGTTCCCCTGTTGTGTGGTAGACGGAAAATAACAATAAAGTCGAATTGAACATGTAGTGCAATTTATTGCATTTTCAAAACAGGAAGCTCCTACACCCCACCCTGTGCTTTTAAGATGACTTATATGCTACCATCAGCCGTTGAAAATTTATTTTCCTCATTCGTTGTAATTTTCATTTTACATTCCTTCTTATTCTTTTAATTTAATATCAAACTAATGATTACTTGCGATGTAACTGTCTACTTTGCTACTTTGAGATTGTTTTCCACTTAAGTTCAAATAACAAATTTTATTTTACAGATATATTCATAAATATTATCTCAAACCTGGGATTCCCCAAGGGATATTCAGAGGTTCCATAAGTCACAGTAAAAAAATCAAAAATAAAGTTTTAAATGTGTATGAAAAATGGTTTCACGTTGTTTAGGAATTTTGTATAATTACAAGTATGGTAAAGCTCATCCTATTCATTAAAACTGAAAATTATATTTCTGCTTAATAATTATATTTTGCAACATTACTTAAACTTTTATTATAATATAGTCAAAGAATATTAAAACGTTTTATCTTTATATATGTATACTTCCGATTAGATTGTGTGAATATTCTATTGTTTAATATCTCTTGTTCCGTGAGATAATTTTATACTTGTTAGCAAAATGTCTTGTAAAATAAATAGTTTTTACAAGGAAAATGCCCCTTTCTGCATTTGAGGGAAAAACTCCCGCAATGAAGAAGAGGAAATATCAACATATCGACAGATTCAATTATAAAAACTAAATTTAAGTAAGAAAAAATCCTAAATATTAAGTTGCAAATTTATGCAAAATACACAGTATATCTCTGATACCTATAAACATTTTAATGATATTCAGAACATTATATTTAAGGAAAATTTATTTGTTAACGTTTGTGGCTGCAAAAACAAAGCATAAAATAAATTAAATTTGGAATATATAATGAGATTAGATTTATATACTCTTAAAAGACCAAGGCTTCTAGTGTATGAAAAAAGCAAAAATATACTCCAGTTACTAAATATAATGCATGTGGGTAGGTGAAAGTCGGGTTGCAAATTATTATTAATAATACCTAAATTTTATTAAATATCATATTAGAGTTTTTTTAATAATAAATGCAATGTTTTTTTTATATAATTGCCTTTACATAAAGTATCGATAACATTTTTATCTACTTTAAATAATATTTTGAAATATATTCTTCTATGTGGAATAGGGTTCTACGAAAGCATTTTCTAATTCTAGGGTTTCACGAAATCACATTCAAGTTTTAGAGGTACCGTCAGTTAAAAAAGTTTGAAAACCTCTGCTCTAAAGAATTACATTTGAGTCAAAATATACAGAAAATTTTCGTATGGCGTCATTATAATCATAAATGAATTTAATGCAGGTTAAAAATTACCCTATGAATCCCAAAATTAACATGTTTGTTAGTTTTGAGCTAAAATAAATTTGCTTGAAGTAATATAAAATGGAATAAGCCAAACCTTGTAAAAACACCGAGTGTTTCAACCGTAATTCTCAAAACGAAGTAGCTGTATTATTTACAGAGTTAAAGAGGATACAGAGTTTCCACATAGAAGTTGCAACAAATTGTATCGTATATTTCTATTAATATAAGAAAGCATTCCATGATGGTCTTTTTTGGAACGATAATGATATCTGGCGCCATCTAACAAGCTGTTTGAAAAATGATGCTTCAAAAAAATCAGCTTGTTAAGATATATGCGTTCTCAATCCAATGATCTTTTTATTTCATTGCGACGGTCTTTCGCTGTCTTTCGCTAAATGCTATCTTTGAAAAATACTCTGATTTTAATGGAGCTTCTTCAGTAAATTGGTCATTTATTTTGTCGAGTCACTAGGAAAAAAAATGTACGCCCTAATGGATAACTTACCATCAGGTGTTCGCTGTGTTCTATCGGTTGTTCTTCTTCGAGTTATGAAACAGACTGCACATAGAACTACGATTAATACAATAGCAGAGCTGACAACTGGAACTGTGATTGTCAAGTGACGATAGAATGCAGTGTTTATGTCACTCACTTCTGATGGACGGGGTGGATATTCTAAAAAAAAAAAAAATCCTTTTAGTTTTCTTTTAATTTATTATTTTCATACTCTGATTACTCATTTCAATGTTTACATAATCTTATTGAAGTTTATGCAAAATAGTAACAGAAAACGGACACACACAAAAAAAACTATTATAATTTAAACCGTTATTTTGTTTTGTAATAGTTTTTATATGGCTCCTTAAAATTTATTTTTGCGTGGTATTTGCAATCACTCTTTTTTTTAAATTCCTTGATAGATTTTAGAAAAATAACTGACGTTTTCAGAGAGTTATTATTATTATTGTTTTACATAAATTAATCATGAGGACTGCCTGCATATTAATTATACGCCTACATCTATAATTAAATCTATTTTTTCTTCGTAGAAGAAGTACATATATGTAATATATATTCAAAGTATATTGGAAAATATTATTATTAAAAGCATTTTTTTTTATTTATACATGAGACTCAGTTAAATTTTATAAAATATGAGTTAAATTAAATAAAATAATCTACAGAGTGCACTAGTAATAATTTAAATTAAGTTCCAATAGCTCCTCAGAAGAGACTCCGGTATAGTGTGGTCACAGTACCTGCACAGCATATGTGCAACGGTGTGGGTTCGTCAAATATGATCCCTCTTCACATAAAAATGCCACTTCCAACAAAATTAAAAATTTCTCTGTTGTTTTCAGACTTTGTGCCTTGAATCTCGATTAATCACTGAAGTTGACACGAGCACATTCTAGAGCTTTCCAAGAATAATTCTTTTGGTTCTATGTCTACCGGTTCTCATGTGTCACTTAGAAATAAGTTCTCCCATCGCTGGTTGTCAGCGAAACAAGCCTCAACTAAGCATCTTTCAGAAATCATTTCATATAAACGGATGATAACACTCGACCGCGCAAAGTATTATTATCTTATCCGGAGGAAGAAAAAATTCAGCACAAAGTATTGTCTATAAAATCATCGAGCCCCAAACCTATAGAGAACGTTCAATAGATTCAAGGGTAAGTCATTGTATGCTATCAACTCCCTTACAGGATATTGCAGGCGTTAAAGTAGTCACTTTTGGAATATTAGGAATTGCTGCCACCACACTGATCAACACCCTCATTAAGAGTTTAAGAGCTCGCTCAAAGCCCTGTTTAACAGCACAAGTTAGTCACGCTCTTTATTAATCATTCATCACACTCTTTCTACTTGTCTATCGTTCTAAAGCATAGGTTCCCAACATTTTTTGAACTGGCGCCCCCTTTTCTAGTAAATATTTCGATACTGCCCTCTTTTTTCTAGTGAATACTTCGATACCACCATCCCCTCTTACTCTAGAGAACTAAGAGTGCACATAATACATGCTGAAAACAAGAGTTAACTTTTAATACATATCCTACTACTAAAAGAATATCATTTTTTTATTTCATTTTTTTTCTAAGGCCCCAATTTCTTTACTTGCGAATCTGAAATATCTATTACCACAAATGTATTTAAATGTGTGTGTGGGTGAGTAATATTATATATTTTAGAGTCATAGGTAGGATATATATTGTTCGAATTGAAATGCTACTGAATTTTTTTCTTCATTTAAAAGAGTGGAATAAAAATTTTATCTTACCTGTTATAAAAGCAGACAGAGTTTTGATGATGAGAAATAATTCATAATAAACTATTACTTTGAAAATAAATATAAATTGACAGTTTAAGCCTTTAAGGAATCACTTTAGTTCCTGGTTACCATATTTAATTATGTTTCTTGTATAATATACGTAATGAAATGCAGTGGACAAAACATGTTTCCTACTGCTCACAGACAAAGACAACATGTGCACTACAGAAATTAAAATGCACTATGTCATTCAATTTAATGTAGGTTTAAATGTAATGGAATCATTAAGTTTTTCATCCACTTCCCGAAATACCGAAACATGTGAATTTTCGTACATGTGATATAGAAATGATTTAAATACATACAGTCAACATAACAAGCAGTATTAAAGTTCACTTTCGTTAGTACATAATCCGCGTGTTTTTTTAGTCTTTTTTGGTTAATCTGCACAAGCTCTTCCATGCCCTCTCAACGATCCCTAATTTTCTCTGGGTCTGTTACTGCCCCCCTGAAAGCCTCAAACACCCACAAGCGAGCGTTATCGCCCACGTTGAGAACCTATATGTTCTAAAGTATCCTCTTTTGACCAGTATCATTGTCATTTTCTTTGGTTAATTAAATTTATGCCTGGGTATTTTTTCTGTTACTATTTTCTTGCTTCACAAACTGATATATATGTACAGCAAAAATTTTAATATCAAACCGTTATTCAGAATTTTCAATATAATTTAATTTTGAAAAAAATATGATCGTAAAAAAATAGTATTCGTCGATGCACTAATGCATAAAATTGGATTAAGATTGCAAAATGTAATACCTCCACTGAGTGTTAATGTAGCAAAAACATATTCCGAATCAGTTGTCCCAGCATCGTTTCTTGCAGTCATCAGCAAATTGTACCAAGATCCTGGACTAAGATCAGTTATGGTAATATTCTGCTGCTCGGGAATGATGTTGTTACTTACAAGGGTCCATTCTTGTGTTCCACTCAATCTATATTGAATGACGAAGAATGTTATAGGACAGCCTCCATTGTGCCAACTATTAAGATTCACACATACGCTTGTGGAATTGACTGTGAGAAGTCGATCTTTATCAGGAGTAATTGGAGCTGGAAAGAAACCAGTCTTATTTTAGATTAATATTCCTTAAAAAAAATTTAAGCAAATTGGGTACTCAGAATAAAACAAAAGATACAAATTTCATTATTACTTATCTAAAATAAGCTTACTCATTTTAAGTTATCGAAATTTATGATGAGTACACCAAGATTTGCTCATTTTGGATAAATCTATGCTTCAATTGTATTAGTTCCCTCTAAAATTGAATTTGCATTTTTCTAAAATTACTCTAACATTTCAAATTTTTTTTCGAAATCATATTACTTGAAAATTGTACATCCTACAATGAAATAAAAATGTTGTATGTTATTTTGATTAATTTGATTAGAAACAAAACTTTATGAAATAAATAAGCATCTGGAAGCTATGCAAGAAAATAATTTGGGCTGTGTAAAGTTAATATATTTCTACTCTGTATTTATGATTCAATTTAAAAATACATTTGACGAATTCTATATTTATGTTTAACTCTCTATATTAATTTTATAAAATCAATATTTTAATGTTTATGTCAAAAATTAATATGGATACACATTAGGAAAACAAATACTGAATATTGTCAAAGACAGCTAAAGTTATAGAGATATTTCTAAAATACCTTCTATATTATATAAATTTATGTGTAATACCACTTAAATGAGCTTCATAATATTTATAAAATACACATATGAGATTTTTTATTTCGCATCGTTTTGATTTAATCATTCAAAATCATTACTGAAAATCCATTCACACAATAAATTGGAAATTTTCTTTGAAATTTGTTACGAGGAAAGCTTAAAAGCAATATGGTGCATAATTTCAGAAAGCTAAATAATATTTGTGATATACTTTTCTTTAACCATGAAAGAGAGAATGATCCATAAATTCTGTGATAGAAATGAAAAAAAGAGATTATTAACTATTTTATGAGACAATAAAAAATAAATTGTCGTTTTTATATTTGATATTACAATTCAAAATGAACACATATTGCTTAAGTAGTTATACATCAAAAGAAGAGACAGAAAGTTCAAGTTTTGGAAATGTGACATTTAATTTATTGGAAAATGTATGTATTTATATAAAGATGAGACGATTTAGATATTTTTAAAAGTATGTTTAGAATCAGTTTAACGTCTTGAATAAGATTGTAATATACATTTGGTGTTATTTAAGTCAGTGAAATTGAACTTATATACCGCAAAATATTTTAAATTGTATCATTCTAAATATTTCTCAATATTTTATACTTTTCTTTGTATGTGTGTTATGTATATATAAAAAGAGAGTGTAATTTTTAAATAAATTATCTAGTTAAATTTTACTTTCCTATTAACAGTAAGCTTATTCCAAAACATTATTTCATTATTACTTTATTTCAAATTTCCTGATGCAAGCAAACAGGAGATATTTCAACAACGTGCATTTAGGATTTTATATATGTACATTAATTACTACAATATCACTAAATCAAAACTGAATTTTGATATCTCCTTATTAGTTTCTACTTTTCAAATACGTTTAAATATTATCTTGAAGCGTGTGGATTTTATACTAGACATTCAAATTCGACATATATCAGTAATCAGTATTCTGTCTCGGATTTTCGAAAACTGTTATGCAACGCACATCCCTATGATAGCAACACTCATTACAGAATCCATTCGTTTAATCTTCCCCTTGCATCAGGCAAACTTTCTAGACATTACAAGTTGCATTGGAGCCTCTATTTCCCGTTACCCTTTTGAGAAATTAGTAAATTGAAAACTTTACAAAAGTGAGTTCCAGTCGATTTAACTTGAACTTTGAGAGCGAGAATAGAGGGTACTACATGAATGCCAATTCCAGCTCGCATTTCATGAATAGTAGTTGAATTTGAATTCCTTTAACACACTTCAGGATTATTAACTTGGCATTTGAATACTTCAAACACATTTTCGTTTTTAGATTGATAAAAGAGTTGATACAAACAATGCAGACATTATTTTGAAATGGGATCCGCAAATTGAATTTATGCTAAGACTTTGTAATATTCTTATTTTGCACATGAAGTCATTTCAACATCCACCCATTTATTAAAATCAGAATTTCTTTTCGAAATAATCCAACCCAGTACAATGAGTTCATGTATTTAATAACTGCGTTTTATTATTTGAAAATTGGGATGACATTTGGACAATCACAGAATAAAATAGTTATTAAAAAGGAACATTAATAAAAATAAGCATGATTCTATATGAAATATTTGATTTTGTGTATCTCTGTTATGTATTAAGGACACTGAAATGCTTCCCTAGTCTCGAGCGTAAACCTCCATAAATTTTTTCAAAAGGTAAATAAGTCCACTTCCTTACCTCAAAATAATTGTTTCTTGATCTTACTCTTTAGTATTTAATTTCAACTAATAAAATATATTATAATAACAAGCATTGTATATAAATTCATCATAATATAACATAGAATCCTGTAATATATGTCGCACACACACACGTGTGCATATAAATTGACATACATAATTTTAATATATTTCATTTCAGAAAAAGAAATCATTTGAATACAAACCAGGAAAGCAAAATTTTGGAAACTTTAAAGCAGTGATTCCCACAGTGGTCTATAGGGACCCCCAGGGGTCTATGACGACCTGCAAGGGGTCCACGGCAGCGAAAAAATAATTTGGGGGCCTATGAAGTATCAATGGTGGTCTACGATGATGGCTCTCATTTAATCAGATTATGACTAATTTTAAAAGAAAATTTGATCAACAATCAATTACTTATTTAACAAATATATTTTCTAAATTTAATGAGGATAATTTGCAGTTCCTAGTCAACAGCATACATTTTATTAAAACGACAATCATTTTGGCTTTTTTGCCAGAATTTAGCTAAAGGGGTAAAAAATTAACGTTGCAAATTTTCCCGGTTTCTCAATTTGTCACAGACAATCTGCCCGAAAAGGACATTTTAACCTACGTTTAACATTTAAAAGCCCTTTATTCAGATTTTGAAACTAGATTTGAGAATGCTTTGATTATAGTGATACCACAGTAGACAATGAATTCATACGGTCACGTCAAAAAAGGAATGTCAAATTACGAGTGGAATTGATAGGAATAGGCACTAACGGAGATATTGAAATAAAGTTTAGAAACTGATATCAGCATTTTTGGCTTCAAAACGATATTCCTATTATTTATCCTTAATAATGGAATATTTTGAGAAAGTTTTTAATTGCTTTTCTTAGTGATTTCAGCAAGGTTGCCAAACTCCAGAAAAAAAAAGAATGAAAAAAAGACTGGACACTATACTAATTGATGAGATTTAGGGTTAAATCTGACAAGATTGATGCCGAATATGGAAAATTTGTTATTGAAACACTATATTCATCCCTCCCATTAAAAGCATTTGTTTTGTTGCTCAGTTAACTTTATGTAACAAAAATTTTATTACTAATTAAATTTTAATTTAATTAATTAAGATGTGTGTGTGCTTCTTAAGTTTCAAACACTATATTTTTCACTACTGTTAGAAATTTAAATCTTTTAAAGTAAATAACACTATACCAACTGTCATAAAGACATTTAAATTGATAAATTTGGAAACAAAATCAGTGTTAGGTAAGAAGGGGTCAAACCAAAAAACATGCCAGGGGGTCTATCAAACAAAGCATTTTTGGAACCTGTGCTTTAAAGATAGGGAAGTTGCAGAATTTATAGACCTTTCAGGCTTATGAATACTGTGGGGCTTAATCAATGCTATGGCTAGCAAGATTTTGTCTCTGTTTAAAACACTTAACGAAACCTATGGAACATAATGGATAAGAATACTCAATTTCCTATTTATAAAAGTGTTATACAACTAAAGAAAACATTCGAAAATGTTTGGATCACCTCGAATGAGAGTACAATAAGTTAGTTAGTGTCTGAATCAGTCAAGAAAATATAAATTCACACCTCGAAAATGATTACGAAATTAATAAAATATTATTTTCTTTAAAAAAAGATTTATAAACTAATAATACTAAGCTAAACTAAAATTTCTTAAATAATTTTCAGGGTTTTTTTGCAATTTTTTAGCTATAATAACAATACGCTAGCATTAAATATTTCGTACGTATTTTTATATGAGCTACAGTAACAACATATCGTCTTTGACTAAAGAAAAGGGTTATTTTTAAATGTAAGAGAAAGATCCGTAGAACTATGCACACTCTCTTATAATGTATTTATTAATAAAGAACATTCAAATTAATACCGAATTCATTTATTAATACAAAACAAATTACAACACAATCATTATATTGTATTTATCTAGAACAAAATATTTAATCTCAACACAAATAAATATTTTAATATACCGTTGAATACATATAAAATTAATTGGGTATTTTTGTTCGAAACATTGTTTAGGGAGAGTATTGTACTTTTTTGTTTGGTTACGTGAAGCTAGAATCTGTTATTATATTTTGGTTACATTAATGTTTTTGAAAATTAATAAATGAGTGTTTCTATCTTAATGAGAGATTCTTTAATAGTATTGAAATATATATCATCTATCTTTTCATAACGTAGGCGTGTATTAAGTTATTTTTCCGTTTTATTTGAATATCTAAGAACTTCAAATGGGATTTAAAAGTTCAAAACCACATTCATATACTTTGCAGTTGTACTTTTCTACATTTTATTCATATGAGATGTATAACCATGGTTATGAAGCTATACAATAATAAAATAAGATATATTTTGAAAATGAGCTAATTTATCTTCAGCTTATAAATAATAAGTTTAATAACTTTATATCTTACAAATGTCACATATAAATATAATCACCATTTTTTTAAGCACATATACACATAAGTTAAAATATACTTATTAATTTTATGAATTATATGACTAAAATTATTAACAGTTATTATTAGAGCTGAAAAATGTTCGGTATTTTATAAATCATAATATTATCTAAGCAATGTTTCCTATTTTTCCCATTAATCTTACATTAATGTATAGAGCCCATGGAAATGCTGATAATTTCAATTAAGTTAATGAATCTTGGCTATGTTTCTTGACTATTCTGTACTACCGAAGAACAGTGAACATTATTTAGACAACGAAAAAAACCTGCAAAGAGAACCATTGAGCTAATTGGATAGCATGCATAAATTCCTGATTACTTTATACAAAAAAGAGTTTGATAACACGTCATCTACTTCGTAATGATGGACTTGTTGCGTAATTGGTGACATTATCTGATAGTGATAAACAGCATACTGTAGGACTACGATAAAATCTCTGAAAAGGTATGGAGTTAAAGAAAATAAAAAGAACCAAAGAAGGAAAAAAAATGGACTGATAGTCCTTCGAGACGTATCTGATGTGCTCCGGATAGTGATTGCAATTCTTTTTTTTTTACGCAAGAAATTCTTATTTGGAACACTGCCAAAGTATGATTCCTCAAGGGAAAGTGCGAAAGGCTTTGACGGAGAGACAAAAAAGTAGGCATATATGTGAAAGAAAAGGGAAAAAAATTCTCAAACTTTGTCCAGAGAGATGATCCAACTAGTTTCGATACAGCTATTGATCTTATTTTGTTAGAGTTTCTTATCTTTTTTTTTATGTACTATATTTAATGCAGTCACAAAAAGTTCCAAATTACAGAGATATTAAGTTACTTTCTACCGTTTTTTTCGCTGAAGATTTGAAAGAGAAAAAAAGATATTTTTGCTTCTGGCAGCAAGAAAATTTTTGCAATTAAGTCACCTCTAAATCCTATTTTATCATTAAAGAGAGTTTAGCGTAATTAATAAAGGATGCATTATTTTTTTCGGAAACTATAAAACTAATAAAGCTAGTTTTGAATTAAAATGATTTTCTGAGAAAACGTTAATAATAAATTATCTCACGTATAAAGTTTTCATATCGCAATAAAAGTCCCAAAACTAGTAATATTAATTATGAAAATTACTTTACAACATCTGACAAACAATATCCAAGACATAATTTATTAGTATTTGAAGAAACTAAGGAGAAAAAAATGCTGAAATCGGTATGTATAATTCTTAATTATACACACCATTTATAGTCCTAAGGGATGGAGATATTAAATGTTTTTTCCTTCAACATTTAAAAACAAAGCTGCTTTATTTAGAAATAAAATGTGAATTGAAATTAAAATAAAAATCCACCTTATTTTTGTAATTAAAAGTTTATGTTTTACAGAAAGTGTTTAATTTAAAGATTAACTATTGTAAAATTTTGTGTCAATTATATAGGATTTTGATCTTATATACACAAACGAATAAAAAATAATTTTATAAGGCGTTGGTTCTTAAACTTTGTATCATCGTGGGCCCATTTTATGCCTTTTATATGTTTTGCTTCCTTTCAATAAATTTGTAGTTTTTAAAATCTTTTGTTTTCGACTTTTCGATATGCTCGCGCCCTCTTTGTAGGGTTATCGAGTCCCTCTAAGGAGTCGCATACCACAATTTGAGAAACGTTATTCTTAGGTATTGAATAAGATTGCTAAAACAACATTTGGTTCGAAAGCAAATTACCTCAGTTCTGATTTGATGTAATTATTTGTGTTGAAAATTCAGAAATATTACTACTATTTTTAGATGCCGTTTGCCAGAAGAATTTATGAAGATAGTGAGAAAGAAATATTTTTTTTTAAAAATTTGATTGTAAATTGGATATTTTGAAATAAGAGTATACATATGTATTTCTTATTACTTATTTAAATGCTGAGAGGACCAATAACTGATATAATTATTGTAGTGAGTTATTATAAAATGAGTAGTAAAATTCTAAGATTTTTTTAATTCTAAAATCTTGTAGGTCGGCTAAAGTATGTAATATTATATTATTCACTTTCTGCATATGGTTAAAACAATTTGAATAAGGATTTTAATTCTTATATAATTATATAGGTCAAGCGTTTTATATAGAAAAAGCACATAATTTTATAAAAAGTACACAATTTGTTCGGGGAACATTACATTTTGATTAATTAGTACAACAATGAAAATATCCAATTATAACCTATATACTTCGACAGTAAAAAAAGGAGATTGATTATGTATATGTAAGTTTCATTTTTCCTAAATTCTCGAAAGATTGTCTTCGTTGCAATTTATGAATGGTTACAGGACCTAGATTAATACGCATTCATATTATTTACGAAATGTTTTAGCAATCAAAATTTTAAGTAAAGTTAGAAAATCCATACATTACTGCTAGAGACACAAAATACTAAACGCAGAAGGAATCATGCACGCCATGTGAAATTTTCATCATGCGTTCATGGCGATAAAATACGTGAATCATTAACATTAGAGAGCAAACGCACATCACGGGTTACCGTAGTGCCATCTGTAACTGATGTTCATGTGGAGAACAGATTAGCGATTTGAAGTACGGCAATTATTTTTCCGTACATTTTTTTGCGTAAGCTGTTTACCTATGTCTCGTGCAAGACATCGAGCCTCTTTATCCAAATTTCTGAATTCGACCGAGGAAGAACAGTAACATATAGGGATTGCGGACTATTTTCCGAGGAATTGGTCAATGTGTTGGGAGAAACCAAGTAACTGTGATGCGGATATGTGATCACTAGGAAGCATGCGGAAACGACAGACTGACGGAGCCTATCACATCCATTTCGTTACATCACTGCCCGTGATGACAGGCGGTTTGTGCGCATGGCAGCGATGGACCGCACAGCCGTATCACGAGCCATAGTACAACAACAGATTCAGTCTGTTAAGCATCATTCGGTGTCCTCTCGTACCTTTCGACGCCTATTTCTGCAGAGTTGAATGTCCGCAAGACGTCCATTGCTTCATTTACCTTTGACTGAAAACCACAGGTGTTTGCGCCAACAATGGTGCGATGAACGGCGGACATAGACAACGAAATGAAACGACATTTCATTTTCGTTTACTGATGAATACCGAATCAGCCTGCAATATCACGGTGGTAGAATTCGAGCTTGGAGGCACCGTGGTGAGAGGCTGCTGAGATGTCCCGTAATGCATCGCCACACTCGTCCTGCACCTGGTATCATGATTTGGCGTGGTATTAGAATTCACGATCGCACCCTTCTAGTATGCATTGCCGGTACACTGAACAGCCAGCGTGACATCTCTAAAGTGTTGGGGTCCGTTGTCCTCTCATGTATTTAGCGCTTGCCATCAGGCATATTCTAACAGGGTAATGTATGACCACACGTGACACGCAATACTCAAGAGTTCTTATTTACCCATCAGATTGAATTGCTTCCTTAGCCTGCTTGTTCTCTCGATCTATCCCCAATCGAAAACGTGTGGTCCATGCTTGCGAAACACCCAGAATACACCACCCACTGTTACATCAGATCAACTTTGGCAATATGTGGAAACTACATAAACTACTTTATCTTAAGAATGCATCGAAAGCTTCTTTGATTCCATGCCGAGGTTTAGTGACAGCTGTTAAAGCCAACAATGACGGCTACACTAACTCTGTCTAACTATCCAAACATCACAAGAGACTGTCATTTTAATCGTTTGATCTTTGTACACGTTATCTGAAAGATAAATTTCGTTGTCTAGTCCTTCTTGGTTTTGCATTTTGTGTGTCCAGCAGGTATATATACCGATATTGTGCGTTACAGCAAAACAAGATACATTTATCATTTTCATTTAAAAAATGTTATCATTTCTAAACTTCTGCTAAAAATAATACTATATATTATTAAAATACTAACTTTATATTACTAAAAAAAAATATTATTAAAATGCTAACTATATATTATTAAAATACTAACTATTTGTACCATTTTGAAGATACTTGTTAATACGTCATTATTTAACGATAAATGTTATTTTAATATATAATATTGTTTATGTATATATATATTTGCCAGTATACAGTATGTACTAGCATTTAAATTTTCCTGTTCTCTTTCATAAGAGCTATAAACTTTTCACCCTTTCTAATGAAATACGCTTATCTAAAATAATTTAAATGGTGTCTATTTTTAAACTATTTTTTAACAAAATCTTATGAATTTTTGGTGCAGTCTAATTATAGTTTTCACTTGATCTACGTGCAATAGTACATACATCCGCGTTTATGTTTAAATAAACAATAGACTATTAATTTATAATTTCTGAAATAATCTGGATAATAGTGGTTTTTAAATAATTTAAACTTTTTATTAACCCATTGCGTTTTTTTTTAATACCCACACATCAAAAGGCAATCAATGATATTTCCAGTAATAAAGATATCTGCACTAAAGAGTTTTTCCAGGAATTTAAATGGTGGTCTTAAAAATAGAATACTATGTAATTCTTTAAAATTGCTAGAAAATAAATGTTTGGTAAATCAAATGTGTGAATGCAGAATATTTTTTAGCTTTTGAGTTAAATGTAAGGTATAACTTTTTCGTGAATGTCACCGTAAAAATTTAACAACTTACCTGTCTTTTTAAGAAATTAAATAGTAAAATAAATAATATTTTATACATTATTTACTTTATGTTAATAAACTTTCACGTTCATATGCACAGAATTGTGTAGAGATTTTCTTGACGTAAAGATAAACTTGTTAATAATTAACTATGAATTAAAAAATAAAAGAGTTGCTTAAGAAAGAAGAAAATACTTTAAAAAATGGTGAAAAATTATAAAATATTTACGTTAGAGATGTACATTCAAAAAATAGCTCACATTAAAATTTTTCTTAAAGCTTATAAATTATGAAAGAAAAAAGAACATTTTCATATGATTAGACATGCACCAATTCCGTCCTTCTCGAAACTAGTAATACGTTTTCTAACTGTGTAAATATATTTATTCGTTAACTGCTTAATAAGTTTATTCGTTAAACATTGTTTCGACAAATAGCAGTTTTGCACATATTTGCTATTCTCAGACACTCGGTTTAAACGTAGAACAAATTATCTTTCATTACTATCTCAGGATTTATGATACAGTTCTTGAACACTAGATGGCAGCACGCAGAGATTTAGTCTTTGTGTTAATATTTAACATAATAAATATATATGTCAGGGTTGTAAAAGATCCCACTACTAAAATATTTTCTGATGTTGTCTAAGGCTAAAAACTACGATATATAATTGTTATTAAGCTAAGGAAACTGCCGTAATTTTGCCATAATCCTTAAACTGTTTCTTCCCCAGCACACTAGCGGGAATTATTTATCATGGTAGAAGAATCTTTTGAACGAAATAATCCTTCTCCTATTCTAAGGCCAACCTTTAAATATGGTGATAATTTATTTTACTTAAGATTTTGTAATTTATATGAAGCAGGAAAATATTATCGATAAAATATATGCACATATTAAATATATCTGCTGTCTTAAATTAAAACTAAACCTAATGAGATTGAAAAAATAAAATTATAATGAAACGAAAGCTACAGTACCCAGACCCATAAATGCTTTTATTTGACAGTATCAAATGCTCTCTTGAAAACATAACACTAAATTTAAATCTTATTTGATTTTGTTTTTGTTTTTTCCCCTCACTAAATTGTTATATTTGACAAATAATAAATATTGAAACCTTATTAGTGAAAAATGATTTCAGAAATTAATCAAATATAGCTCTTGAAACTTCTAATTAAGATTTTGAATTTTAGTATATTTTTTAATCAATGTATGCTACTTATTAAATTCCCATTACAAATTAAATCTTCCTAATTGAATTCCGTATTTAATTTTCAACTATCAGTGTACTCATTATTTACGGAAAAAATATAATACTTCCAATATAAATTTTACAAGTATTTGAAATTAATGGAACAGTGTTAAATGATAAATTATCTAATGATTATGAAATCACACAGGAGCTTTTATTTATTTTCTGATATACTTACACTAACTGTAAGTGAATGCGTGTGGTTGATACGTAGAATTAAATAGTGTTTATCATTTATACTTTATCTATTACAAGCATTACGTTAAGAGTTAAATATAACGTAAGTTTTGGAAAATATACAGCTTTCCAAAATATATAATATTAATACTTTCAATGGTATTTCATATTACAAACTCCTTTAAAATCGTCATATATTTAAGCATACTTTATTTGATGCTGTTGTTGTTAAGACCGAGGCCCACGAAATTCATCTTGACAATGGACAAGTTTATTTTTACGCCTGGCTTTAGTCGTAGATTTGATCACCGTGCAGGTGACAAAAAGATTTACTTATTTATTTTATAATTTTACGCATTTTTATTGCACATTAGATTTACTTCAGTAAAAATTAAATTTCTTTTTCAAAAATAGTTTAACTCCAAACAAGAAAAAGTATCTTTATTATCACACTAAATCTAAATCTTAATAGAATATATTTGCTTAGTTCTTATTAATCCATTATTATTTTTTTAACAAAACCCTGTCTTAGGAAGAGAAAGGAAATGTTTCATTGGTGCTCAAGTAACTTTTGTTTGTTAACGCAGTAAATCAATTACAGTTGTTCTCGAAACAAAAGTTCTGTGGAACTAACATGAATATCACGAAAATTTCTCGAAGAGGAAAATGCAACTTGAATGAATTAGTTATTAATAGAAATGACAAAAATAATTACAGATAAAACAATCGGAAATTCGACATTTTGCAGGATACAATAATGATGAGCAGAGCGACGAACAAAGCAACGGTTTTCGATAACACTTCCAAACAGAACCTATATTTTCTTCTTCAAAGATCAACAATAACCATTGTCTAAACTTGTTCAATAAACATTATTTCAACGCGTAAAGGAACCCAATGAGAATTGTAATAAGGTAAGCAGCTTATATATTTATGCAAAAGTCCAAGTTACACGACTATTTCATCCCTCATTCTAATCTCTTTCTAAACATTTATGTTTCTCCGTTTCGATAAATCGATGGAATATATTTTCTAAAATCGATACCGTCTTCTTGAGTTATATCTGTGGCGAGCAAAATGTTTCTCTACACTTTGAAGGGATTCTTCCTAAATTACGCTTTCGGGAACACGTGGGTAAAGTTTTGAAATAACTTTAAAAAAAGCACTTGGTCTTTACCAAGAATAAGATAATCATTCACTTAATCTTATTTTGGCACACAAAATAGGGAAAAAAGTATTATTTAGGGAAAAACATAAATATAACAGGGAACTATGTAGAGATTAAAACCAACATAAATAAATTATACAGGGTGATCCATAAAGAAGGGTACACTTTCCAGTTGCCGTAAAACCGTAACAATAAAAAACATGCATCACCTCAGTGAACCGTAAGGTAGATGTAGTCTTAAAGTTTGTGCTTCGCACCTGACGGAAGTGACGTAGGGAATATAGGCGTGCCATGTGACTAGTGAAACAAAATGGCGATGTCTATAGTGAAAAAGGCGTTTTGTGTATTTGAATTTAGCAAACTGTCATGGAAAACACTTTTTTTTTGGATATGTTTGGTTAATGCTAAAGTTGCAGAATGGCACTGACAATTTCATTCTCCACCTAGATCAGGAGTGGGCTGACTTTTCCAGGGTACGAGCTACTTCTAATGCTTTTATGCTGTTGCGGTCCACCCAGTGACGTAGTTGTGGCCATTCTGTATTAAAATTGCATGCTTTCTCTTTTTAATACTTGTTTTTGACATTGTACACCTCTAATAAAATACAACAATATTGTTTTTAGTACAATAACTCATGTGACATAAGATTGTCAAGTTGAATGCTTCAACAACTATGAGCGACTGTTAGACCGTAGAGGTATTCAATGCAGTGAGCAGAGAACATACGAGAATCGATGAATCAGAAATCGATTTATGTACTTAATCTGTTCTCTACCAAGTCCGAGGAACATGAAGTCACAACACAAGATCCCAATCCCGTGAGAGTGTGGGAAAAGCTGGACATCAACATTTCTTCTCCCCTTCAGTCGGCGAGTTGGGAATTTTTCCGCTACAGTAGCAGTGAACGTGCTAAGGGCCATTGTTTGCTTCCAATTAAGGTACATGTGTCGTCTATATATTTATTGAATCATTTGCTTAAGCAAACACAGTCGTATAGATTGTGAAAAGACAACTCTAAAATCTAACTGGCATCAGTGTTCCATAAATAGGTTTCTTTTAGTAAGCGTGTGTTAGTGAAGGCGATCACCCTAAAATGGCTTGGCGGTCCTCCGGTCGAGTGTGAACGATTTAATGCCCATCCCGGATCTAGATGGTACACTGGTCGGCCGACGACTGAGATTATCTCGATGTAAATTTCCTTCGATGATGTATTGGAAGAGTCGCAGAGAACAATATGCCACTTACCCAAGGGTCACCCAGAAGTACTGACTTCACACTTCCTGTGGGAGTACGTAAATGATAAGGTATTCCTTCCTTTCTTTCCTGTTGATCTAGTAGAGCTGAAACAGCGTGTCACAACTGCTATGGATGGAAATGCCGATATCATGGATATATTTGTATGGATATGGATAACCGGCTCAATGTGTGTTGTGTGATTCAGATTTCACACACTTAATATCCGGGACTGCCTCTCTAACAAAACTTAAAATAACATCAAACAATTATGTTACTAGTAACATATAATATCTTAAAGTGTTCTTGATTTATAATGATATAGTTAAACTGTTTACTTGTTTATGAAACACCCTGTGCTATTAAACTTCTCATTTTACTCTCAAAAGTTAGAAGAAAGTATCGTTAGAATGAATAAGTACAGCTTCCCAAATAAAGATAAATTACACACTATGTATGCAAATGTAGCAGAACTTAGAAATGAAGAAAAATACTTAAAATTCCTTTTCATTTCAAACTGAATCATTATTGAAATTTATTATTTGCTGAAAAAATTATACAAATTTAAATGTATCCATCAAAACAACCTTAATATTGAAAAATTCGCAAAATAATTACTTAAAATTTTAGGCTATAAATTTGACAGATCTACCTTTAAAGAGATTCTATTCTTATTCACTAGAAGAAGCAATATGTTTAAAGGTATAAGAAATGATAAAATATTTTGAAAAACGGGTATTTGAACCCGGATTGCACAAATCGCTTACTTAATCCACTTAGTCATTACGAAGTTTCAAACAAGAAAAAAAAGGTGTTTCGATATAGTATATTATTAAAAAAATTAATGTTTGCACTTTTATACAAAATGATGTTATGCATATTAAAACTGTCTTTTTTGCTTAAATCTTGCTGTTGTCGCAAGAATTTATTCTAAAATGCAGTAAATTTAATAGATTCGAAATCTAAACAACTTCTCAGTAGACTGTACAGACTTTTTTCTACTTATTATGTCCTATAATGCGGTTTCTCTAAAGCAGTGCTTGAATAATGCAGTCCCAAGTCATTATAACTCAGTGATTCCCAAAGTATTCTATATCGACCCCCTAGGGATCTACGACGATCTGCAAGGGGTCCAAGTCAGAGGGGGGAAATGTGGGGTCTATAAGGTAAAAATGATCATGTGTGATTGTAGCTCTCATTTAACAAGATCATGACTAATTTTAATTTTCTGAATGGAATAACCCACAAATGTCACCTATTTACTTACTCAATAGTTCGTTATAATATGTATAAACTCATATATCTATCTACACCAACGGTGTTAAACTCAAAGACTAACTTGGGCTACACAAACAAAGTTTAACTTAAGGTGGGACGCAAAAAAAATTTCATAGAAACATAGATTTATTTTTAATAATACATAAATTTTTCAAAACTGATATATATATATATATTAATATGTACCTAAGCAAGAAAAAATTAAGATTTTTCTTCCTGACACTTGACCATTTCTTCTCTGCTATTATCCTTCCTATTTCAGGACAAAATTTAAAAATTTTCTTTCATATTGAGCGCCGATATATTGGCCGTGACTCTAAAATATTCGCTGTAGGACGCATGCAGACCCTCAGACTGCGAGTTTGATGCTTGACACCCTTTCTCTACACCACGGGTGTAAAATTCAAAAA
Source organism: Trichonephila clavata (assembly GCA_019973975.1). Classification (NCBI taxonomy): domain Eukaryota; kingdom Metazoa; phylum Arthropoda; class Arachnida; order Araneae; family Nephilidae; genus Trichonephila; species Trichonephila clavata. Next base: position 83,273 of record BMAO01014365.1, read on the forward strand.
CTAACTCCGGCCAAACAAACAATTTTTAACTGTAGGTGAACCACAAAAAAAATCAATATTCATAAAAACGTGGGTTTACTTCGAACAATACATTATAATACGCATATGTAAAGGAACAAGAAAAATTTTATGCTTACGTCCTGACACTTGAGATCTTTTCTCTGCTACTAACCTCCCTATTTCGGGAATTTTTTTTAATTTGATGAGATATTATTTTGTGCCGATATATTGGCCGGGCCACAAAAATGTTCGTTCATGTGGCCCACTGACTGCGAGTTTGACATCCCTGATCAACACTATTATAAATTGCGAGTAAACAAATGTCTGTATGCATATATGTGAGACTATCTGCACGCAACCCTCTGGATGCGAAAGCGTGCCAATAGTACCAAAAGCTGGAAAGTAATCCGAAAGATCCGTTTGCACCCTTTAAATCAAGAAATTACTATTAGTTAAAAAGATACTAACTAAAAACTTAAAATGTATGATTTCCCTATCTTTGTAAAGCCATCAAACACTTATAAAATCCGGAAGATGGCAGAGGGTGAGAATTTGAACATTTTCGTTGTTTCTAAAACTGCCTCTTTCTTCTTTAAAATTATTTTTACTTATTTTTACTGATTTTTATTATTTACTGAAATCGGAAAAAACTGATAAATAGGAATTGGATAGACCGTTTATCTGGCCAGTACACAATACAAATATATTTATTCATTTATTTTTTATAAAACAAAGATATTTAAAATTTTTGGAGGTTTTTTTCTCAAGTGAGTCAATTTAACATGTGTTTCTTCAATTATTCACACCACAGATAGAAATTTATATCTTCTAAAATTAGTAGCACTATTCCAGATGTCTAAAACACATTCGAAATTGACGAATTTGCCAAAATTCAATTTTAGGTAAGTAGGGTCTGCCGAAAACATGGCAAGTGGTCTACGAGTAAAAAAATTTGGGGAACCTCCGTTCTAAATGCTCTTATCCCCCCCCCCTGTCTTCCCACTCAACAATAACTTCACATCTCCTTTGGGTGGAGGAATTGTCCATCGGATCTCTGCACTTTCGAAAGAGGAGAGCTTTAAGAAACGTAAACAGCTACTCTTGTATAGACTTAAGGATCACTTCACAAAAGTCGATCCAAAAATCGATTTTTCAATTTTGATTGAAAAATAAAATACCACTCTTTCTCTTTCTACTGCAATTTAAATTTTTGTTCTAGTTAAATTAGAAGTATTTTTAATATTTTTTTAAAAATTTGTTTACATCCGTCAAACCCAAAACCAGCTGATTGCCACGCCCCTTTCATTTCAAAACAAAAGACACTTGCTATTTTTCAGCCTCATCAAATATTTTAAATTGATTAAAAGAATTTATTTTGATCCGTAACTTGTTCAGGAAAGAAGTGAAGTGAATAATTGTAGCTGTTTGTTTACTTTCTGGAAACTTGCGTGTTGTTTTTTACCTCTTCAAATATTTTACGAATTTCTGCTATTGGAAACATTGTTTCTATCAAAACCTTTTTTAACATGTTTATGTTTAATAATAAAACGTTTAAAAAACAAAAGTTTGCAAACAAAGATACAAAAACTCTAACTTTCCAGAAATTAAATGCGTCATAAGTCAGAATAATGAATTCAAATTATACATGAATAATTCAACTTTAAAAGCTAAGTTAGGTAAGTCAAATAAAGAGTATGTTTCCTTTTAGATTCATTTGAAAGTTTTTTTTGAAATAATGAACATTCTACTGTTTTCTTGTGCTTTGAAACCACATTTATTATAAATAAAATGTAAAAAACAAGGTATTCACTTAAATTTTGGTCGCCAAATCCAAAGTTTGGTTCTAAAGTTGTTGACATGTTGTGACTTTTGTGATGTTATTCAAACATTTCTTAATACCAGGTTTACTAAAACAGTAGTTAATCAAAAAAGATACAAAATTATATGAAGTAAACACTGGGCTTTCATATGCTATTATTTTTATTGGAAAAGAGAAGCAACTGCAAAAATATTTTGTTGAGTTATGAATTGTCACGTCCACCAAAGTGGTTTTACGAATTCATGCATGGCATTAAATAACACGACACAGAAAGTAGCCAGTCTATAATATTATATATATAACTGCTGTCGAAATGATATCATTTAATAATGCAAGTCCTATTGTACCGGTGTTTGTCTATGGCATTTGGCAAAAAAGGGGTCATGTTTCTCTGAATGGTATTACAGCAGTTAGTGTGAACACTGGGAAAGTTGTTGATGCCGAAAAACTATAGAGGAAATACTCAAGTAATTTTAACGACAATGTACATAACATTGAGTGTTCGGCAGATTACTTCGGAAGTAGTAGGGGGATGAAAATTGAAGGTGCACTTTGTATTTTCCATTGCTCAGAGGCACGACACAATTTACGATACACAAATTACGATTTACTAATTGCGACAAAATATTTGGGTGATGAGGACTTTAAAGCATACAAAGCAGTTTTAGAATCTTAACCTTAGAAAGATGTCAACATTAAAACATTAGAATGTGCTGGTCATGTTGAGAAAAGGATGGAGACACATGGCAGGGCATTAAAATCAAAATTTAAAGGCAAAAATCTTGTGGACAAAAAATCTCTAGGAGGTCGTTATAGATTAACAGATGCAGTAATAGACAAATCGTAAAGATACTATGTTTCGTGTGGCTATTTGAAGCAACTCAGAAAACTTGTCAGTCATGATGCAAACTATTTGGGCTATATTTTTTTCATAAACTCTCCACAGATTTGAAAATACGACACAGCTTATGCCCCATGGGAGGTGATTCGTGGTGTGAATATAATAGGTTCATATTGAAAGGTGACACATATAAGCTTAACACAACTCACCTATTGCAATTAGCATTTGCATTAAAAAAGTATTTAGAGGTTTCTCTAGTCTTGAACTTTTATTTACGTGCTTTCACGGTAAAACTTAAAATTTCAATGAAACCTTAAATTGTATTTGATTTATAGTTCCAAAAACTGTATTTATACAATTAGGAACTTTAAAAACTATAGTATTTGAAGCTACATTTTTATATAATCAAGGTTTCATTACCAAATTAAAAGTTTTAGATGTATTAAACATTCAAACCCTGGATTTTACAAATGTCGAGCGTTGGAAGAAGTAGATCATGCGCATATTAAGAAAGCAAAATAGGCAGTTTTACAATGAACCAAAGAAGCTAGAACTAAAAACAAACAATTAAAATGTAGACAAGAAGATGATCTTGCATATGATACCAGAAATCCAATTTGTGGTTCTGGTACGTATTAGTTAATAGTAAATTTTTACTTTAAATCACTATTTCTCAAAAGTGTAAATTTCAACACAAAAGGAACATTTTTGAAAAATCTACTTAATTTATAGCTTTGAAACTTTGCACATATGTTAACACTATACAAATAAATATTTTAATGAGAGATTTTGTCGAAAAAATTATTCAAAAAAATTTTATGGATTAAAATGTACAAGAATTTTCATCGTTTTAATAGTTTTGACGTGTTACTCCACATATGAATTTTGTTAAAAAAAACTAATCAAAATTTTGAAAAATGCTCTCATTAAAATAATAAAAACAATATACAATAAATCTACACAAAAAAATTCATGACTGTACAACTTGTCAATTTTTCAAAAATGTTCCTTAAATTTGGTCATTTTTAACATTACGGAGATAGGGAAAAGGCTGCGTGAAGTGACCCCCTTAACAGATTTATATATATATATATATAATTGTAAATATTTTATTATACAATATTATATGTGTGTATGTGCATTCAATTAAATGTTGTCAAATGAGTTTCCATTTGAATTATTCAATTTTTTGTTGGTAAAATCCATACTTATTTGTAAAAACTCTTTTATTGAAGTGATGTGCACAAAACCAAGTTATTTCACACGTAAAAATAAAGAAAAAAATTGAATATGAGAAACTTTACACAAATGTTACGTATTCACTTCTTATGCGGAATATACGATTAAATGATCGTTATATGCTTATTAATTGCAACATTATATATATACATATATATATATATATATATATAGCAGAGAATTCTCTACCTGGCCGAAAAACTTGCAAAGTGTGTAGGAGTCTCGAAATTACGACAAGAAGTCCTCTGACAAACCTGGCAACGGCGATACATAGAATACTTTACGTTCCGAAAAATTCCTGGCATGTCATGTATCCTCCTTGTAGGTTAAGATATTCCAACGATGATGTCTTCAGCTGAAGGAAATGGCGTCTCATATATTAAACTCTTCACGTGACAGCATAAGTCCATGCATGATAGGTCCGCTGATCTGGCAAGCTAATCAACTGGGTCAACACGATCTACATTTCGCTCTCCAATGGTTACGGTGAGGTGTTGATGGACGTGAATTTCGTAATTTGGAAGAGCCGTCATGTTGGTACCACATGGAGTGGCCCAACGACAGAGGAACATTTTTTAGGTCAATAAGTTCAGGGTAGGACTCGTTAATACAAGAAGATCAGGTATGCCCAGCCGTGAAAAAGGACTGAACAGAAGGTATGGTCCAATAAATTAATCTCCAAGATTGCGAGCCCAAACATTGATCGAGAAACGCTGTTGAGCTGCATTGCTGTTTCTGTTCTTTTTTTCTTTGCTTCTTCGCACCATAGTTCTCAACAACCTTTGCGACCCTGCGTTTCTATACATTTACGAGTCGTGTCTGCACCCCTTACACATCCTGCAAACATGTCAGTCTAGTAGCAAATCACACTGTATATATATCGTTTTAAATAAAAAACAATCAAAGTATTATTAATAGATTCGTTTTATTGAATATGTACTTGTTATGTTGGAACTTTTTTTTTCTTAGTGTTGCTTCTTCTGTCTTTTTGTTTTTTTCCCTTCAAATTTTGTCAGTACATTGTTGAAATATTGATCTTTTCTGTACATTTAATACATACAAATTATATTTAATTTAATATGTATTAGCGCACATGTATTGTGTACAAAACATGTATTTTAATACATAAACGTTTTATTTGATTTTTAAAATTTCTTTTCGCGTTCTGATTCTCTTCTATTTTTTTCAAACGTTTTCCCTGAAAATTGGTAAATACATATGATTCCTATAACTCCAAAATTGGATTTATCCATTAAAAGGAACAAAAGCCAAATACCGGATTGTAAAATCAATCCAAGTGCTTTTTTCCCCTTTCCTTACTCATAATATCCTAAAGTAATAAATTATGCAGCAAGCGGATGTAAAATTTTACGACCATAATGGAAAAAACATATCCTCCCCTTAACGTTCATATCGTTTCTAGTACTATTTTTACGCCCAGAGGTTACTTTTATGGATCTTTCTTTCTTTTTATACTATACATATATAGTAGAAGGAGCGGAACCACCATGCACTGGCACCTTCAGTAAAGAGCGCAGTTTAAAAAGCGAGAAGAAACAACATATGGAATGATACATTAAGGTGAAAATGAAAATATGACTCTTACGACCGTATTACTTTTTCACACGAAACTGCCTGCCGGAGTTATCCCAGAGCGGATCATACGGATAGAATGCCGCCGTATGCGCGTCTTCTATCGCTGAGAGGAAATAGTAACATTCAAGACGTTAAATTTGCATTTTGCGGTTTTTGAGATGCCTCATGCCATAAAACTGTTACGAGCTGCTATGCAGTGGATATGTTATTTTATTCATTTACTGCTCTATGTATTTCCGGAATTTATATTTTTAGGAGCAGTAAGGAAAAATATTTGGGTTTTGGATGTTGCGTTATATGTATATAGGTTTTCTGCAAATGCGTTCCTCATATCTTTAACACCCTATATAAAGTAACTTTTCCAAGGAACCCAACTCCAAGCTAGATGCATGCCTATTCTGATATTGCCAATATAAAGAATGTAGGTCTCACAAATCTATTTTTTTTTCTAAAATTGCTTTTAAAACATCTTATTTTATAAGAACTCTTAATTCTTATGCAACATTATTTTTGGATTGTTCAACTATACTATTGATATGAATAAGATATGACAAAAAAGCTATAAAAGTTTGTTTTTGAATTAAAAAACCAGGAACTAACTATGTATAGAAGATTTAGTGACTTTATTAGTCATGTATCTAAAACATATAGCATGTTTACAAAGTTTACTTACTTTAAATGTGTTGTAAATTTTTTTTAAGTAAAATGAGGGACCATAAACTGTTTCACAATATATATACACAATGTATATACAATAAATATACATATATGCATATAATATAAGAGTTCGTTGAGTATTTTAGCAGAGTGGGGTGGGAAGGTGTCTCAGAGGTGTTAATTTTGTCTCTAGGGGTGAAAATATAAACAATTTTCAAACAAGGACACTTCTTTTAAATTTAAATTAAATAATTCGTATCTCTTACACATTATTTTCAAAGGATTATGGTTTTAAAAAAGTACAAAATGTTTGAAATATAGTCGTAATTTTAAAAATTATAAGCATATACAAATAAAAAATAACTTTGTAATAAATATTAAGTAATTTTGGTGCTGCGCAAGCTATTTTCTAAAATAGTAGCCTTTGATGTATAAAGCTTTTTACAATTATAAATGCATTCTACTCTTTAAACTCTACTAATTTAAGACTAAAATATTTTTGTGTATTTCAAAATATTTAAAAAATATTGAAATAAAAAAAATGAAAATATTATTTTTTTATTTCTTAAAAGTATAATTTATTATTTATATAAAAATACTACAGTATAATAAAGATATATTTAACTTTATAGATCAACTTATTGCTTGTAATTAAAACAACTATTTTAGAAAATAGCATGCGCAACGTAAAACTTAATTAACATTTCTTATAGAAACATTTCTTATATTCATATGTTTATAAGTTTTACAATTATGATTATATTTAAAACATTTTCACTTTTCTGAAGCCCCATTCATTTATAAATAATGTGTAAAAGAGTCGAATAATTTAATTTTAGTTTCAAAGAGTTGTACATGGGTGGTTTTTTAAGTAAGGTCCTTTTTAAAAAAAAATATAACAACAATACTTAGTTTTAAAAAATCTTTATTTTAAGATTGTACATACACTGCTGGCCACCGTAAATGCAACACCCTGAAGGAAGCACGCAAATATCATGAAATTTACAACATGCATTAGCGGAGATGAGATATGCAAATAATTAGAATTTCAGCGCAGACACACATCACGCACGCCTGTGGTGCCACCTCAAAGTGCCATTTAAGGCTTGGAGATTTCGACGATTTCAAGTTCGGCAATTGTGTTTTTCTTGTGTTTTTTTCGAAAAACGATCTGTTATGTCTCGTAGAAAACAGCGATCAGCTTTTGATCAAGTATCCGAGTTCGACAGAGGAAGGATAGTGGCCTACCGAGATTGTGAATTATCTTTCAGGGAAATCGGTAGTCGTGTTGGACGAAACCAAACAGCTGTAATGCGGATATGTGACCGTTGGATGCAGGAGGGTACGATGGACCGACGTGGTTGATCGCATCCACCTCAGTGCACCACTTCACGTGAGGACAGGCAAACTGTGCGCATGACAGTGACGGATCGCTCAGTCACATCAGGAACCATAGCATAGCACATTGAGTCTGTATCGCAACATTCAGTGTCTGCGCGCACTTAGCATTCGACGCCGTTTACAGCAGAGTGGTCTGTCCGCAAGACGTCCATTGCTTGGTCTACCCTTGACGCAGAACCACAGACGTCTCCACCGCCAATGGTGCGGTGAAAGAAGGATGTGGGTGGCAGAATGGAATGAAGTTGTCTTTACTGACGAGTCCTGCATCTGTCTGCAACACCACGATGGCTGGATTCGAGTCTGGAGACACCGTGGTGAGAGGATGCTGAACAGCTACGTTATGCACAGCCACACTGATCCTGCACCGGGTATTATGGTATGGGGCAGTATTGAATATCACTCTGGCACTCCTCTAGTACGCATTGCTGGTACTATAATTAGCCAGCGCTATATCTTCGATGTGTTGGAGCCACTTCTCCTTCCTTACCTTCAGGGGCTGGCCACAGCCATATTTCAACAGGATAATGTGCGACCACACGTGGCACGCATTGTCCAAAGGTTCTTCGTCAATCATCAGATTGAATTACTTCCCAGTTCGGCTTGCTCTCCAGATCTTTCGCCGATAGAAAACATGAGGTCCATGGTTGCTCAACGATTGACCCAGAATACACCCTTAGCTGCCACACCAGATCAACTTTTGCAACGTGTGGAAGCTGCTTTGTCTGCTGTGCCCCAAGAACACATCCATAGTATATTTCAATCAATGCCGAGGCGTGTGGCAGCGGTGATCTCCAAAAATGGCGGCTACTCTGGCTACTGATTCTGGCAGGAACCACACTTCACAGAAGTCTATAATTTAATCATTTGATACTTGGTCAACATGTTATCTACAAAATAAATTTTGTTTTGCTATATCTTGTCTTTCTTGGTGTTGCATTTACGGTGGCCAGCAGTGTACTTTTGCCTATTTTTCTCTCTACATAGTTTCCGATTTTATTAATGCACTTGTTATACATTAAAACTACGTTTTGAAAACCCTCTTCAAATACCTCTGCTGCGTGGTCGAACTGCCAAGAGTTCCATGTCACTTTTTCTTCTTCGTTGTCACTGGTTTAATCCCGCTTTTATTTAAAATATTTAAAACCTGTTCTCTGTCAGCCTTATCTATAAGACTACATCATCTGTTTTTTAAACACAATCAACACACACATAAAGTTATATATGTACATATAAAGAGAGAGAGAAAATAAACTTAATATGTAAGTTGAATAGCAGATTTATTTAAGCTTCATTTTAAAGTCCTCTACTTTTAAATTTTATTCTGATGAAATAATTTTACTTCTCACAAATGTCAAATATTTTCTTTAAAGTAGTACGTTAGAATAATATTTCGCTATGTGTAATTTTTTACCATATTTGAATATGTAATTAACTATACTGAAACTGTATCCCTTCTTTCACTATACCACATTCCTCAATGTATATTGAGTGAACTATAAAAATAATGTACTATAATTACTACAGAGCCGTATGGTCCTCGTGTGTTTTGAAAAGAAGAGAAATCTGGGGTAGTAGTTCACTATAATGAACTGAATTTTAATCCTTGCTCAAAATAACTACCCTTGCTTCCAAAAGAAAATTTTAGATTTTCGGTATTTATGATGCAAATTGATGCACTTTAAACGTCATATGAATAATAAAATCTTTTAATATGAGGAAAAAATATGCAGGTATTATTCTGAACCAGATTTTTCGGATCAAACTAACAAGTGCTGCTTCTATAAAATATTTATTTTGAGGCTGAAGGTAATTAAAAAATTCAAATTCAATTATGGTGGAAACATTCTGTTGTAAATTAGCTTTATGTATCTGGGAAAAAAGTTACGTACATCGTAATATATTGCTTAATATGAAAACAATCCCTTAATCTCAGCATCGAAAAATCTATAATGTTGAAAAGTTTGCACTAAGTAGAATTGAAAGCTTATTCAATGTGAAAAAAAACTAAGAATATTACAGCCGAGAATTGCCATAGAATTCGTCATTTAACATTATTTTTCACAAGAAAATACTCTAGTGTTTGTTAGTACAGTGTTATTATTATTTTTTAAAATTTATTGTTCATTGTTGTGACTTTTATCAAAATGTGTTTTCCTACAAACATAAAAGAAACACTTTGATTGAGAGAAAATGTCCAATGCTTTTCCCCTTATTGTTAAGTATTTAAATTTTCCATTTCTTCATTTCCTTCCATGTCTTTCTTAATTATCTTTAGAGTACATTCACATATATCAGAAATGAATTGAATTTTTTTGGTAGTTGTCATTTGTCAAATTCATTTATTTCGAAAAAGGTAATTTCTTATGAATTAAGGAAACTTTCAAACATTTAAGTCTTATTTGTAAATTTTCTACTTTGCAATTTTTCTTTTCTAAATTCTGCATTTCTTTCATATTTTGCATTACTGTTACATGGCTTTATGTTTTCTAAGGCATGGCTTAACTTTATTATTTTTTAAATGGAAATAAAACTTTCATATTAAAACAAATTAATATGAAAATATATTAAACTATACCTGAATTGTATTTAAACAAAACTGGAGGGACTAAAATTCTTGCGATAAAAAGTAATATAATTCTTATTTTGACACCTTGTATAAAAATATAATTATTTATGTAAATAAAAATCCTTAATCCTTCCTAAACTTTAACTTTTTGTAAGGTAAAAACACCGCGATAAGGATGATATATTTTTTAGTGCTAATCTTAACTATTAGTTAAATAGTTACTTGTTATTTACGACTGTTTTCACCTAATGTATGAGAGCCTGTGCTAAACGGTAAGCACTTTTGAGACAGAAAAATGTCTCAATTTTCATGAAAATTTGCTACATTGTATAATTCATACCTTTGTATACAATGTAGCAATTTAAAAAAAAATTACTATACCCAATTAATTTCTCTTTTTAACATGCACTGAGAAATCTAATTCAATATTAGGGTGCAAGAGAAAAAATATTTTAAACAAATTTCATAAATGTTTACATGATTCTTTTACATGTATTTAAAACATACTGATAATTTTAAAAAAAATTACAAAAGGAAAATAATAACAAATGGAGTTTATTTGTTAATTATCGGAAATAGCAAGATTTAAGAAAAAATAAAGTAATCGCACAAATGATCAATCGATTTAGAAATTTTTTTAAAAAATTATGATAATAATACGTTATATCTAAATTTTACAGTTTGTAAAGAAATACATTGCTCAGTCAAAATTAATAAATTTTATAAAGATAATTTCAACTAGATTTGTTTTTAGTCTTATTGACAAGTTTGCTAAATAGAAATATTTGCATTAGATTTTTTTTAAATTTTCTCCTATTTTGCTGCAAATTGAAGTTGTACTTTTAAAAAGTAATTGGCTCGAATTCTTTAGAGTAATATCAATAAAATATATTTCTATGTCTTATTGATTATATCAAATAAAGACACACAAACACACACATTGATTAGTATATTTATAAATTCATAGAATATGCAGTTAGAAATATTAATTCTATCTTTTTAAGGACGGAATTCTAAAGAATCAATTTTTGATGTACAAAAATGATGAACTAATTTTAACCCCTTAGGTGCCCCGGGCGTGTTTACACGTCCTGCTGAATTGGTGCCTTTATGCCCCTGACGTGTATACTCGTCCTTCCAAAGGAGGACTTTTTGTATTGTGCTGCTCTGCTTAAAACTAGTCCCATGGCTTTGGAATACAAAAATATGACATTGAAAGTGCTTCTGAAGAATTTACTTATGTCGGTGAAGAGGTGGGGAAAAATTTGAATGGGTATATTCCACGAACGAGGAAATTCATAGCGAAGCAGTTTCTCTTGTTTTTTCGTTTACCGTATGTAATAGGAGCTGTTTAATGTTTTTGTACGAATACATTCAATGTGATAATTGTATATGTGTTCAACTCTGTTGTAGGATACATCGCAGAACACATAGAAAAAAGTTATAATTTATATTTCATCGTATTCTAAATCTGAGATTAAATTTTGTTCCTTTTTTCCTCTTTATTATATTTTTCCTTTTTTTAAAACTGAAAGTAAACAACTTTTAGGTAGGGGAAAAACACCCCTTTATTTTTTTCCTCAATAAGGCGCATAACAACGTGCATTTGTAGGAAAAGCGATGACACTGGGGAGTGATTTTCGTAACTTTTCTTTTGAAGTTAAGGGTTTAAGGTATCCGACTACCCTACAATTGTGAATTTTGCCAAAAATTGACAATTTTGTATGGTTTTATTTTATAAGACATCTTATTAGCTTTAAAAAATATCAAGTTTATTATTTTCCGTTCACTAGAACAAACAACTATAAGTGTTTTATTAAGAGCAAATGCCATTACTTTAAGCAAGATATGTCATACTTTAAAACGCGTTTTACTCGAAATGTGTTTTTCTGAAAATGCTCAAACGGGGACAGCGCGATTGCTCAGAAAGATTTGAAAATAATTAACTGAAATTTTATGTTTATGTTCCGAAAAATAGTAGAAGTATCTTAACCTTCAGATTTATTAATCACTGTTTTATTACAAAATTTACAGTTCCTTATGTGGATATCATCACTGTTTTTGAAAGCAATTTTATATAACAACTAAGATAAACTGCTCTACTTTTTGTAAAACTTAAAATATTTCTTATTCTCAAGGTCACTTCAAAATAGAAAAACATAGCAACACATCCGAATTGAAAATTTGCTCATAAACTCTTGGTACAGAATGGGCCGCGTTTTTGTTATTTTTAATCATTTTTTTTCCATTTTAGTAATAATATTTTTTTTTCTCTTCTTAATTTTTGCATATTTTTCATGAAATTTACTAAAAAAGTCTAGAAAACACAAAAAAATCCCCATAACTCCGTTTTTGAAAAAAAAAGTTATCGCAACCAGTTGGATTCCTTAAAGCGTTATACAAATTGTATAATTACAAAATCCGCGAAACCCTCGAATGTCCAGGATTTCCATTATGTCCATTATTTCCATTATTTCCAGGATGTCCACCGGTGTCGTTTCGATACCGCAATATAAAATTTATATATATAGTGATGGTTTTAACTAAATAATTACAAGTCTAATGTTCCGCAGGGTTAAGTTTTAAGACTTTTTAATATCTTTCCATGTAATTATAATATGCTATGACCTTTATACTACAAAAAACTGACGATGCTATTATGTTTCGAGAAGCTAAGTCGCAAAATATTTCGAGTCGCAAATCAGCCAGGAACATTACTATTATGCAGTAAACATTCTTGTCATCTGTAGCAACATATATATCAGGATTTACTGGAATATTATTAATTACATCTGCACTTTTTTCAGATTATTTGCGGTCCGCTTCATTCAATCTTATGTCTTCATCTGAATCCAAAAATTAGAGCCCATTCATTCTCAGAAAGCTCTGGCAACAAATTAGCAATTTCATTTGGGCTTAGACCTTTTCTAAGAACCATCGTTTCAAGGTGTCTACTCCTCGCACTACGTTAGAAAATCGAATGGAACTTTTTTAGGAGCAGATAAGCAAATACTATGTTTTAGTATAATTGATTCATTTCCACTGAGAAAATAACACTGCATTCAAGGTAAAAAAATATGCGATAGGACTTTAGGAATTTGTTTTACTAATAGTATATTTTTAGTGAATTATATTTTGTAATGATAAATTGCCTTGGGGTCGAAGCAACACCAGCGAACATTATAGGTATATTTAGTTGTAAAAACACTCCTAATTAATCTAAAATCACAAAACCTTTTATGTCTAATCACCAGGGAAAACGATTAAAAGTCACGAAAAATTCTCAAATTCCCTGTAATAATCCAAAAAGGAAACAAAGTAAGAAGGATACAGTGTCCAATTGACATTCTAGTGTTAAGAAAATTCTCTTCTATGGAGGAAATTAGCTTAACTTCATGCTTAACAATAAATAAATTTATTATTATTATTATTAATGTCGTTTTTTTTACATTTTACTATTATTTTAAATTTACACTAATGATGCCTTCAAGTTATAAGAAACCCTGAAGCATAAACATCTTCATAAAAATCGGCTATTAAAACTTTTAATTAATCACGATACAGGCGATTTAATTAACGTTGATATCTAGGTCACCCCCATGCAAACTGGAAAGTCAAAGAAAAAGAAACGACTTAATTGTTTATTCGTTTGTATACGCTTCCTAATTATATTATCATAACAATTTCATATTTTTTTGTTGAGGGAACATCAAAGATATTGGAACTTACAATCCATGAACTTAATTAGTTAATGATATGCACAAACATTTTCCGCTTCACCTTTGTTCGGATTCTTGAACGGTAAAAAATTACTTCACTGTTTAAAGCACAAATTTATTAAAATGTCATTAGGAAAAGACTTTGTCTCAAGTCTTCAAGGATAATTAAACCTCTTATTCGTGGTTCTAAGTTAGAAAAATACTTTTTGGATTTGTTAAAAAGATAAGAAATCCTGCCATATTTGACGTATTGTTCACTCAAATATTGAAAACACAATTAAAAAGCTAATTTTCGTTTCTGGTTGCCAATCTTTTTATTCAAAATTTTCCCTAAAGATGAAGCGTTGCGATTTATAATTTCCTTAGAATAACATATTTTGTTATTTAAAATTTTTACAAATTATATACAAATCAGTTTAAACATTTCATTTAGCTAATGGTTATTTTACTCTGAAGCTTTTTGTCATGTTAAATCAAACGACTTTTGTAAAATGCGTATTTCTTTATCAAACAATCATAATAACTATTTGTAAATTTAAATAATGCGTATATAATTAACAACAATGTTGCAATATAGTAATTCATTACTTTATGAATTTTTAGTAACAATATACATTGTTTATTGTTAGCATCGATAAAATAAGGAATTGATTAAGTCATTGCATATTTAAAGAATTTTATTGATACTTATAATTGAAAATTCCCATTTTATCTTCATTCTAAAATTGAATATTTTATTTTTTTAAGTGAATTAGATACAGCAATCAATATCATTGTAATATCATTTTGATGGGTTTTAAATTTCCAAAAGATATGCATTATGACATAATACGTCTTCGTGGATTATTTTTTTTATTTTTATCAAGTACATTTTTGGAAATATTAGCACCATAAAACTAAACATGTATTTTTTTAAAACATGCTGCAAAAGTGAAAGAAGTTATTTCAAAGATGTATTCTTTAAAATAAAATTCCTATTAGTGACTAAAAATACATCTACATATAATTTACTTATTCGTGGTTTTACTGTAATATTTTTTAAAAGCATTTACTCGTAAAAGAATATTATTTATATTATTTGCCCAAAAATGAAAAAAAAAATTATCTGATATATTTAACGATACACACAAGGATTTTAAAGATGCAATTGAAATGCTATGAATGAAAACTATACATCAGCATCAGCATCAAAGCTAGAATTCTATTAAAGTTTTCAGGAATTCAGTGCCTTTTAGTCTGAAAACATGTTATGTCTTATTAATTTTTAAGATAGATTTAAAATTATTGAAATGAAAGAAAAATAAAGTACTATATCAGTAAAAACAATTTTAGAGACATAAAAGCAATTTATTTGATTTTTCAGAAGTTAAGTGGACACAGCACGATTCAATTGACAAAAATCGGTCAAAAAATCATATGTTATTTTCTTAGCTTAAATTATTCTTTATGTACGTTTCTATAACATCACAAAATTTAAAAGCTCTAAACTTAAAAAGCGCAGAATTATGATAGTTTTTACTCACATCATGTCAAATCAAAACTTTAAACTTTTTTATCTCAGAGAGAGATAAAATAATTAGTTTGTCTTCCTTTAAGATGCTAAGACTGTTTTGCTATTTTGCCTAATGCTTCGATTTTTTTCCTATTGCTAATAGTACATGTAACAAAAGTTGGTATGCATTTTTGAATCAAAGCAACACTTATTTTTTTAAAAATAAATGAACTCAGAATTTTTCTTTCCATTTTTTAAGGAATTTTCATTAAGCATTCATAAAAAGAACCATTGAACAAAAACCAATCATGTTATCGGAAAACCCATACCAACTTTTGTTATACATGGTTTAACGTACTTGTAAATCAAATTTCATGCGTGCAAGGTAAATTCTTATAGGAGAAGTAGCATTTTAAAACCACTGCACAAATTTTAAGTTTTTATCTTAAAAAATTAAATGGTTAGCTTTTTATGATTTTTTTAGCACAATATCTGTTTTACACAAGTATACACACATAGAAGGCAACCAAATTAATTTTGAAAATCCTTAATTTAAAAATTGTTTGCTTAAATCGTACCATGTCCTCTTAATTTGAATATCCCTATTACTTACAACACATAACATTAAATTAAACTTGTTTAATGTTTTTATAAAGTACAGACATTTAATTTCTCGTGATTCTTGGACTTCCCCACAGCTTAAAAGTAATTATTGGAAACAGGCAATATTTGAATAGATCTGAGCATTTTTTTCATTTTGTAGTTTTTATTCAAATAACGTGCTATTTTCCTTTAAACTTCCTAACTAAGCATTCATCAACACATATGTAGAATGGTTTTTACTCACCTGTACCTTCAGTTTTAGCGGATATCATTTCACTGGTATTCCCATGACCTGCACTATTGAATGCAACTAAATAAAATGAATAGGATGTTCCACATTGCAGTTCGTGTAATGTGTAAGAAGTACGATCACCTGTGAGATGAACTTCATGCCAATCTCTTTCTTCCATTCTGTGATGCAAAATGTATCCTAAAACATAAATGGTATATCATTCACATCGCACAAAAGCATTTTTCCGATAATATGTGAAATCACGTTTTCAAATATCATTAAGGGAAAAAGATATTTCTTCTTGAATACATTTTTCTCTTTGTATTTAGAAAAATGTATCTGTAAAGCATCATAAACAAGAGGTTTGTGTAAAGAAAAAACTATTATAGAAATGGAATTCGCGCGATATTTTTTCTTCAACGTAATGCACAATTGGAATTCTGTCAAGTAAATAAAGAAGAAAAGAATTTTATTTGGATAAGTAAAATAGGAGTACATTAATAATTTTGCAAAAAAAAAAAAAAAAAAAAAAAAAGATTAAAATTGGAAGAAAATCATCAAATAAATTATTCAAATAAATGTTTTATTCTCGAATGTGTATATAAAAGTAGAAAAAAAAACTTATGCAATTAATACACAATTCAATCCTTAATTTTGATTAATATTTTTACATTTAATTTCATTACGTATCCGGAAATATCTCACAAACATTATACACCGTCATATTAATTTACGGAAGAATGAAAACAAAATAATTATAAATTACATCAGACAATCGTATAAATTTGACTTGACTATATTTTTTTTTATTTTATCAGTTGATTCAATTAATTTGTCTGCATAAGCATCAGTTAACGAATGCACAAAAATTTCTTTTTAAATATTAATAAATATAATTTATTTCACTAGTTAAAAATTCATTAAATAATCGCATGCAAAATATTTTAAATATTTATTTTTCTTTTAAGTAAGTGACCCACGAAGTTCATTTTTTGACTCTACTTAAGCAATTATTTTCTTCCGTTAAAAATTTTATGAAACTGCAATATCAAATTCATTTTATTTATGATTCGCATGAAACATTATTTTATCGTAGGATAAGGTTTTGAAATTCTGCATAAATATACTTTAAAAAAGCAACGATGCTTTTGCATTAAAAATAACGAGCATATTAAATACTACATTTGAACTCACCTAGAGATTCATAAATACCGATAAGATACATAATAGTATTTAGAAATCAGTAACTCGCCTCACCTGAAACTGGGGAGTTAGGAGCACTCGGAGGATCCCATGACAGTTTTATGGTTTTGGATGTCGCATAATATGTTTTTATTACTGGAGGTGGAGGCCGATCTGAAAGAACATAAAATTACTTTTCATGGAATCCACTTAAAACTGCAGTTATTTAAAATATGAGAAAAAAGTCCTTGAAAAATAATTTTAAGATTTTCGCGAGATCTTTATTTGAAAATATAAGCGTAAACCAGATTAAATGTTTATTGTTATTTAATGAAAAATTGTTTCATTTTTAAAACTTTTATGACATAAATTGATAAAACTGAAAAAATCTTTGTTTTCCAATATTTTCAATGATTGTCCTTGAAATGAAAATTATTTAAGAAACATCGCCCTGCTGTTAATTAATAAAAGGCAACAAAAATTTCAGAAGCAATGAGTAATTGGAACACATATCTAAATACACTTTCAATTTTCTAAAATCTGTTAGACACTTCAAGAAAAAAATTGCTTGATCAAAAATTAGTGACATATATATATATATATAATATATATATTACTTACGCCTTTTGTCAAGTTTTAATTTTGAGTTATAAAGACTGCTAAATTTTACGTTGAAAGTAGAACTAAATACATATTTTTATGAATAATTCACAACTCTTAAAAGTGAACAAATAACTAAAATAAGTTATTGTTTTTTGTAAAATTTTTATTATATAAATGGCAAGAAAATCGCTTAAAAATTAATATAATACTTTTATATTCCCAGAATGGAATGTCATTTACTTTACTGAATTTATTTTTATTATATATAAAGAAAATTTAATTTGTAATTTAAGCTTTATATGATTTTATTAAAATTTATTTAGCAATTTTCGTATAAAAAATTATCTTTTAAGCAAATAGCATTTCTCCACATATTCAGTTATCAATTTTGTTGAAAATACTACTTTTTTTATTGGTTTGAGGATTTCACCATTTATTATACAAAACTCTTACATTTTATACATTCATTTATTTTATGATAAAATACACGCTTAGAAAATTCAGATTACTTAACATAATAATTTTCTACGATTGACATTTTTTTAATGAGAAATAGCTGAAATGGAATATAATGGAACTTTTAAAATAGACTAGAAGTTATATTTATTTAATCTTTACTATAACTCATTCTTTATTTTCAAAACTCTATAGATATATACTTTTTAAAAGATAATAATGTTTTGTATTATTTATATACAAAACATTAATTTATATATTCATTTCGTGTAATATAATAATTTAACAAAATTTTCCAAGATTTTGAAAGATTGTCAGCCAAAAAATATTTTGTAAGCAAATATAAACACTAGCTGAGAATAAAAATTAGACAATATTAAAAATTGAAAAACATTTTAAGGGTAGTCAGAATATCAAATGTTATTTTATACCATAAGGATTAAGGTTGTAAGTGTGCCATATATTGTTTGTAATATTACAAAATCATATCGAGCATAAAATATTGTTAATATATTACAGTAATATGCAAATAAAATACAATAAAAATTGAACAAATATAGAATAAGGATATTTCTTATGTTGTAAATTATCCTTATTGAAAATTGAGGTACATATATATTACTAATTTATTTGCAATTGTTTTCAAAAGAAATTAACAATTGTTAAGTAATGTAACACTATTAACATTGTAATAAAAATTTTGCAGATTCATATAAAATAACTATAAGAACTATTTAATGTTTTAATACAAAATTTTTATATTGAATGTTCTTAATGAATATATATATAAAATGTATGATATATATACAGGGTGGCCAGCCTTAATGTGACCCAATAGCTAATTCCCGAACCGTTCGGTTGAGATATGCACTTCAAATTTAAAAAATGTTTTAAAAAAGGCAAGGAATGTTTTTACGTGCTTTTCTAACCAAAAGACCAATTTACAAAAAAATTACAAAAATTAATTTTTACACGGTCCCCAGGTCCTATCACTTATATTTAGAAAAAGATGCAGTACACAAAAGCAATGTAAACACAAAAAGTTTCATTTTATTACAATAAAAACTGGCCGAATTATGCCTACATAAATTTGAAGGATGTGAGTTGCTCAGAAAAGAGGGTCGTATATAAAGTGAGTTTAGAGCAGAGTAATTCACTATCTACAGAAAGAGCAAGAAAAAAAAAATTCATAGAAAAATTAAAACATCGTAGTAAACATCATAGATTGACAATTTGTTTTGCTGTATGGCAAACAATAAAAATTAAATTAAAGGAATAGAACTTGTACTGAAAAGATTAAAACAAATTGTTTTAACAAATAGAAACAAAATAATACGATTTGCCGTTCAAATTATAGCATAATGTGGAATGATGCGCCAATCATGAGGGGTTTTATTATATCAGAATTATCAAATTAACTTAAATAATAGTTAAATCACGAAACAGGGAATACGTCTACTGCAACTCCCAGTCTCATACAAGCGCGGAACAGCACAGGCAATTGTGCAATAAGATGGATGTCTTCGAGTGGGAAATTTAATGACATAAAGTGTTGCCGTCTCTCATTGTTGATTACACTGTCAAAAAACAGTACTATTTCGCAGAATTCTTCATTTGTATATATCTCGTTCTCCTGTGCTATAATTCGTAATATTAGAATACGACTGTATGCAATTGCAAGCGACTGCACAACAGCTTTTTAAGGCTCGTCATGATCAGCAAAAACTCAGAATCAGACTGAAGCAGCAGCATATAAGTCGATTTTTTTTTGGAACTCCTATTGAAGTGTTTTCTTCGTCCAAAATATTTTATTTTTTTCTACATTTTACACATACACAGAATAAATTTTATTTCATAAGTACTCAATTATTGTATTACTAACGTATGCTTTGAAATTTAAAAACGATTTACATAAGAGTGACGTGCAAGAGCGAAAGTTTCCTAGCAGAGTTCCAACTAATTTCACTTTGGAGACGGCCCCTTACTAGCTTCTTGAAAATAGCCGAAAAAAGGCATATAAGTATGATTTTGAAAGTTCCATTACTCGGCCAGTTTTTATCGTAATAAAATGAAACTTTTGTGTTTACTTTGTTTTTGTGTGTACTGCATCTTTTTCTAAATATAAGTGATAGGACCTGGGGACCGCAGAAAAAATTAATTTTTGTAATTTTTTTCTAAATTGGTTTTTTGGTCCGGAAATCACGTAAAAACATTCCTTACCTGTTTTAAAACATTTTTCAAATTGGAAGTGCATATCTAAACCGAACGGTTCGGGAATTAGCTGTTGGGTCTCTTTAAAGCTGGACACCCTGTATATATATATTTCAAAAATATACACAAATATTTATAAACGCCTAAGATAACTACAGTCATAATAGAATAAAGTCTTAGCTACAATAGTACTAAGACAAACTCCTGGCCTTAAGAACCAGGATTGCTGGT
>BMAO01014366.1:0-17502 GCA_019973975.1 Trichonephila clavata
CTTGTGTAAAGTTCTATAAAAACGCATGTAAACAATGCCTCAATTTTTAAAAAAAATTAGAATTAAGAAAAATGAAAAAATAATTTCTCAAAACTCTATTATGCTATTACATAGAAAGCATTTTACAAAAACTGACATTTAATGAAAACGGTTTTTGAAATTAAACTTTTCCATAACACTGACCGCCGATAAAATATTAAAATTCTAAAATTTTGAAATTTATTCCAACTTGAGAAATGAGAGCTTTATAATATTTTTAATTATACAGGAAATATTATTCTTATATATGTTAGTAATTGTAAAGTGTATGGCCTGTAAATGGCATAATTGGTGAAATATTTGGCCAAACTATTTCGTAGCAGCTGCACCATCATTTATTAATTTAACTACATTAATTATTAAATCTAAATAAATGTGTTTGTTTTCTTGGGAATCAGTACTAACGTTGTCTTAAATAAAGAAGAATCTATTGTAAGAGCCAATTCTAAATTAAAATATTCTTTAAGAGATGGTGTACGTTGATATTACATTTCTGCGATTTCTCTTAGTATTCCATTCATCTGAGTTATGAAAATTTCCCCCGAAATTATTCACCCAGGCATATTTATTTAATGCTTCATTTTTAACAGTTTTAAAATATGAAAAAAGGAGATTCATTACTTGAGAGTACTGTTTAAATGCACTGAATTCTCTCGTTATTGTAATTAATCTGATATGACTGCTTTTTGGTATGACTTCTTCAAAACTACTCTCTATTCAAAACGGAAAAGATGCTGAATTGTTATTATGAACTAGGGTATATGACATAATTTCATTCTGCAAGAATTATCTTGGATTATTTTTAAATGATTACGGTGACTGCTCGAGGATGATCCTATGCAAATTAACCTTTTATTACAATAATTACAACAAACCTCATTTTTTGAACCATTTTTAAATACAACTCCAAACATCTGATATTTAGGCCATGCCACCCAGTTGATGGTTGCGACACTCAGCTGTAATCAAGTGGGATCGGGTTCGAATTCCGAATAAGGCATTGAAGTACATATCTTCGGAAAAACATTCGGACTTTCGCCTGAAATTGATTCCCGTCTCGAATGGAAAGCAAAGCATCCCTTTCGTTTTCTGCTGGGACCATCGTTTGTATATAATAAAGTCTATATTCTTCTGTGATTTTGCTGTATGTTTCTGTTCATCTATCTCTCGTCTTTCATATGTATCCCAGGATAGAACACACGATAACAACCTGATATTTAGGGCTAAAAATAAGTAAATAGTGGAAAATACTTAAGAATCGATATTTTAAGTCTATAAAAATTTCAAAAACATCAGAAGAAATAATCATGGAAATTGGTTCTGAATTTCATTTAATACTGACGGCAAAAAAATATGTAGCTTATACATTCCAGAATTATGATAGAGACTTGGCCACTGGGTCCATGCATGCACTCTCTAAATAAAGCACAATGCACTTAGGTGTCAAATCTCTAGTGTACACTTGCATATCTATCCCGCTTCTTTGTGTAGTCACACTCCACTCACCCAGCTTGTCAAACCTTTTTCTAGTATTTTCACATGACACATGCACTTTTTGTTACATTAAAACCATTGGAAAGAAACAATAAATAAGTGGTATGTTTAAATTTAAACCGGCTGCTTTAATGAAAAAATTACGGAAATGTAAAATTTTCTTTTCAAAAACAGAAACCCCTAGAACACGAACACACATACATAAATATATATATATATATATATATATATATATATATATATATATATATATATATGGAAGAAATTTATGAAATATATTAAAAACAAAAAGCAGAAAATAAAGAACATAACAAGAAATAACTTAATAAAAACATGAAGATCGAATCCAAAGAAGATATAAAAATGAAAATACAAATAAGAACCTAGCGAGTCAAAAATCAATTTCGGACTTAGGACCAACTAAGCGGGGTTAAACTAGTTTGAAGGCGCCAACGAAGGCATCCCAATTTGTTCCAAGGGCAATATTATGTTATACCCATCGTGCTAAATTTTCTTTCAAGTAATTACAAGTAGTTATACTTTTCGCTGTCTTCTGACGTTTTCTGTGGCAGTTTTACGTTAACAGAAATCATAATATGTCTTACCTTAACCCCTTCCCTGATTCACCTGAACACTTCTTGGGCATTGGAAATGGCACTTCCTGATTTACTCGAGGGATGCTCGGGCACAACTTTTTTCTACTCTATTCCTCTGATTTGCCCGTATTTTTTGCTCGTTTAGTGTGCAAAGATTCTCAAAGATATCTCTAATAGTCGAGTAAAGTTAAGATTACAAAGAATTTCTAAACTGGTTTCAAGTTGAGGTTTTATGCATTCTTTTAGACTACATTAGGCGGGAATTTTCATTTTACTAGATCGGTGTACCGCAAGCTGCATACACTATTTCTTTTAAATTTCGAGTTTAAAATAGAATACAAATGAGTGATTATGAGAGGCTCATAACAGAAAATAATTTTGATATTGACTCAGATATTGAGTCTGAAATTTCTGTAAATGATTCTGGAAGTAATAAAAGTTCCCTTGTTGTGTAGATAGAAAGAATCAGCATCTCACCCAATAACAATCAAAAAGAGGCAATAATTAATACAAAAAAAATTCTTTCATCTTTTAGATACATCAATGTAGAATGCTTCCGTTTTATATCAGAAACTGGGAGGAAAATTATCTCATTTGAAAATTTCAGGCTTGATATTATAGATAGCGTAATTAAAAGACATGAGGTGGTAAATGAGAATAAAAGGACGACCTGGAATTTTGCCCATTCTCTTACGATTGACAGAAAAAAGCTTTTTAGAAGTGATTCCTCGCACCAACAAAAAATTGAGACCATTAGGGCAATGTTTTGAGTGTTGGTCGGAAAGAAACAATTTTGGAAAACAGGTGAAAAAAGATACACGATATTTTTGTCCCGATTGCGATGTTGAACAATGCTTGTCTCCCTGTTTTAAAATTACCACACAAAAGCAGAATTTTATGAGAATAATGAAAAAAAGTACACTACTATGTTCTTTAATCTAATATACATTTCGTAAAGTGTTTTTTCTTTAGTTCCCTTCTTCTTCCAAAAAAAGCCAACTTTTAGGAAAATATTTTTTTTCAATAAAAATAAAAATTAGCATAATTCTTTAAATTCAATATTTATAACCTTTCTGATAGCTGAGTTGAGTTTAAATAGTTGATTTCATCTTAAAAATCTTTACAAAAAATATGCTTATTTTTTGACATAATAAAAAAAAAAAGAAGAAACATTTAAGCTTACATCAGCCGATTCTTAAATAATTGTGCTACAGCCTATCACGTTATGTCCAGCAAACTCAAAAAGCTTACTGTTCAGTGATGAGTGGTCATCGTAGCCGAGACATCAGGATCAGAAACATGTGGCCAATATTATTTAATGTGGCAGTACTCCTCTAAAACTAAAATTTTGGTCAACATTCGATTTTTATTTTTGGTCTCTTATTAAACGTTTGAAAATCTGTTCCTGAATTTTGTTTCTTTATCACTTAAAAGGTGAGTTAAAGAGCTGTTTTAATGTTACTTGACCCTAAATCGATCTGACTGAAAGTGCTTTTTTGCTGACCGTTAGTGATCCAAAACATTTGTTTTCACTTCTATTTCTTGGTATTTAATATGAAATACTGTGATTCCTACACGTGTTTAGTTAGATTACATGAATATGGTTAAATTTATAACTAGAAAGCGTAAACGTAAGTTTTATGACAATAGATTTCAAAACTTTTCGCTAAATAACAGTACTTAAAGAAACTATACTGTTTTATCAAATGAGGTTTTAAAAAAAATTATACCAATATATTTAGAATTGCACGAGAAAAAAATCTCGAGTAAATGTTTACATGGATGTACGCAGAATGCGATGAATTTTTTAATGAAATAGTTTGGCGAAGAATACCCAAATTTCACCCTAAACTATTCAATTTAGGTCTTATGGTACTGTTATACAGTTCAATGAAGAGTTCAATGGGTGTTCAAAATTTTTATTAAAATGACTGATGGAAATCCTGGCGTGTTTACCTTACGGGGATATAAACATTTAGATAAGGGCAGAACTCACAAATCATGACGTAATGCTCATATGTATATATATATAAATTCTATAAAATATAATGGTTAGTAGCTCAGAATTCATTATTAATAATACAATTATAATTGAAATAAACTATAGTATCAGTAATAAAGTATTAGGATAGATTACTTAGATTACTTCTCGAATTAAAGAACAATATACCAGTGATTTCTAGAATTGTAGATATAAATACAAATTCAGATCATGAAATAGAAAACCCGATTAATTGCAACATAAAAATAATTTAGTATAACAATATTATAGTATAGTTTCATTAGAATAGCATCATACAGTATCATTAATGTAATACCATATAGTATAATTGGTATAGCATCATATAATATTATTAATGCAGTACTATACAGTATCATTAGTATAGTAGCATAAAATAGTATAGTATCATATTTGTCTGTAGAATCGCCAACTCTGATTTGACAGGAAAGTTTTAAAAAGAAAATAGAATTTCCATATATTTGTGTGTGTGAATAATTATATTATATTTATAAAAAATACACCACACTTATTAAAAATGAAATATTTCATTCATAAATTTTAACACGCCTTTATAAAAACCTATTTCAAAATTAAATAGGTATTTTTCTTTCAAACTCCTACACACATATATTCAGTAACAAAATTCTATATATTACAAAAAAAAATATTTTAAGAGTAGTGTTGCCTAAAAACTCTTTTCAGAGTATTCTAAATCAAATTAAATCCTGTTAAATTAAGTTTTCTGAAAAATTCTACCGCTATACAGTTGAATTTATCAGAAAAATATTCAACTATTGCATGAAAGATGAAAGAAATTTTAACCAAATTTTAACGTTTTCAAAGATTTCAAAAAATAAATTTAAATAATTAATACTACTTTTTCTGCTTTTACACATGCATTTCTTCTCTACATTGTTACGTAGATGAACTGCTTTAAATTATGTGAAGGATGTACACAAAAACAAGCATATTTTCTTCGAATAAATCTGGACTTATTCTGAATGTAAATTAGATATTTTTCTAAGTGGAAACAAATAACACTTTAGAAAAAAACCGAAATTGCATACAAATGTAGAACACAGCAATTATATTCCGTAATCCCAATATCATATTGTATTAAGAAAAACGACGCACAAAGAAGAATTTGTTCGATAGAGATAAAAAATATTTTGGTGGGTAGAAAGGATATGTATAAAATTGAAAATGATTTTAATTTTAGGAAATTTGAATGATTTATTTAAGAGTTACATAGTTACAAAGTAACTAGCTCAGTAAGGTGTTGAACCACCTCTAGCATGAATGCAAGCGGCCACACGATGTGGCAAAGAGTGATAAAGCAACCTGATGGTCTCCGGGGGTATTTCTTGCCAAATCTTCTTCAATTGTCGGGCCAGGTCATCAACATTCCCAGGTAGATGAAGCAGTCTTCCCATCATATCTCATACATGCTGCAATATACAGAGATCTGGCGATCTGGCTGACCTAGGAAGTGTTTGACAATCTGTAAGACATGTCATAGCAACACGTGCCGTAAGTATTCTGTAATTATCTTGCTGAAACCTAAGACCAGGGTACTGCAAAAGGAGCGGTAGTAAAACAGTTCTCAGAATGTCGTCGATGTACCATTGTGCTGTAAATGTGCCTCTAATGACGACCAAAGCGACCCGGCTGTCAAAAGAAATGACACCCCAAACCATAACTCCTGTTTGAGGATATGGGTGGCTTGCAACAGTGAAATCAGGATCGGCACGCTGCCCTGGGCGTCTCTAGACACGCCTTCGATGATTGTCAGGACACAGTTGGAAGCGGGATTCGTCTCTAAACATTATACGTCCCCAGTCACCATGATTCCAAAGGAATAGAGCCAAGAACCCCTGTAATCTGGCTCAACAATGTGCATTCGTTAGTGGCAGATGGCGTAGCGGTCTGTTAGCGTAAATTTCGCTCTATTAGCCGTCTGTGAATGGTCATGTTGGACACTCGTGTGCGGGTCGCACGTCTGATGGTTAATAATCTTGAATGAGATGTTGTGAGTGCTGATCTGACAATAAATCTGTCCCCCCTAACTGCTGTGACCTCAGGTCAACCGTTACCATCATGACGCTAAAATCTGCCACTGTTCACCCATTCCTTTCAGCATCTTCTAATGGCCGCATCGCTTCGACCAGCCTTTCTCCGATTTGCTCAATCTACCTCTTTCAATCCAATGATACAACCTCTTTCACACTCTGACTGTTGCTCGTAATGAGCTTGAATCCTGAGGCGAGGCATTTTTTGGCCGTTAAAATGTATCCTAAATCGCAATGCAACAGAAATTTTGACCCCCATATTGATAATCGTTTCTTATAGACACTTGCTGAGTGTGTAGTTCCAATGCACTGTAGCTCCTTGTATTCAGTCATTGGACACTAAATTTTAATCCTTTGCATGTCCGGTACAAATGCCTTTGCACACGAAATTTCATTACAATAGGGTAACTCCTTCTTGGTGCGTCGTTTTTTTTTTGTTGTTGTTGTGGAGAGTATAAAAAAAAATTGAACTTTTAATTTTTATTAAATTCTGACGTTTTAGAATTCGTTTTTGTTTACATGATAAAAAGGCCCATACTATAGAAACTTCTACAATCATCTCATCAAATAATCACCCTCCACTCATCTGTTTTTCTGATAGCATCTATTTTTTCTCCAGATTTTGTGACTTTTAGCATCTGAATACTTTGCCAGGTCTGTTACCATTCTCACTTCTACCGTCTTAGCACTATTAAAAGATTATTTTCTGCTTATATGATGTGTGTATTTTGCCATACCATACTCTTCAGCAGAAAAAGTCATAAAGTTCAACTTTTCATAAAGTTATTATCATATATTAACTATTTTTTTTTTTAGTTTTACTGAGAGAGAATTAAAATGTAAAAAAAAAATCTTAACCCAACCCTGTCTGGTTTTCTTGTGGTAATTATCGGTAAAGAAAGCACATTTTATGAACTAAATTACTTTAATGAATCGTAGCCTTCTTGGGTTACATGATTTCATTCAATTATTGGTAATAATAATTAAATATTTCTTGTGTGAACCAAAGAGCAATTCCATTGTTAATTAAAAGAACACTTTTGTGAACACGTCAGTTCTTCATTTTCCAAAAAGATTTTTATAAATACGGTATGGTTGATAATTTATAGTAGTGTAGTAGTGTTTCTACAAATCTGTTAGTATGCAGATTTAATCAAAAGTGATTATACCACATATTAAAACATAAGAATAATCTTTGAAGCAATCTTCCCCAGCACTATATTCTTAGCTGCAATTCTTCACTAACACTCTTCCTTCCCTTCTCAGAGGTATGTCTTCTTCAAATGATAATTCTGGTTCATATTAATAATCTTCACGTTCGGAAATTCTTGATTAAATTTTGTTACTGACAAAAATAGCTAACAGTATCGTTTCAGTTCTAAGAAAATAAAATATATTTGAATAATAAAAATTTTGCACCAACAAAATTTCTCAGCAATGTTTCTTCCTACTTGGCATTTTTCATTTCTCTTGTTATGCTTTACATTATACACAATTAGTACAATCTGAAAACTAATATTGGCACTCATGAAATTACTTTTAGTGGTTTGTTTGCGTTATTCCTTTTTCTTTTTCTTCACAAAATACGAACTTATGAAAATGATGTGTTGAAAAATTCTTTAGTTTGCTGGTTTTCTAGGAAATCATGCATTTTCGTCAATAAAGTAAGGAGATTGATTTAAAATTTTTTCGTTTACTTCTACGAAATCCTATCGTGTTATCAATATTTTTCAAATAACTGAAGAATTAATTCTAAGAAAAAGTTCTTAAATTCGATCAAAATAAAATTTGTTTTGCTTTTTGCTTAAAATTTAAGGCTATTTCATTCATTAAACAACTAAAATATTTTAAATATGTTTGCAAGTTAAGTGGAAAAGAAGACAGAAATTATAGATAGTTAGAACTCATTCTCCATTTGTCAGATTTTTTAAAACAAAAGTCTGTATAACATGGCAAGAAAGAAAGTAATAATTTATGAATCCCATTATAAATGATAGAACTGATGAGAACTAATTTATATATATATATATATATATATGCATATAAACTTAAATTAATGTCTACTCTAGATTAGAATCTTCTTTATTTATAACATCTAATTCTTAAATCCAAATACCCAACATCGAAATCCGTCTCTTTTTATATTTCCTAAGGCATTAAAACATTATGTTGATATATTTATTACCGATTCATTAGACCTTGTATTTTTGATATTATTTATTGGTGATTCCAATAAATACAAGATCTTTAACTGCATTCACGTGTCTTATTAACCGTCTTTCAATATTCTCTAAGCATTTTGTCATTTCTATAAATAATTAATTATTCCCTTTGCCTAAACATGTGACTGTATTTTCTATATTAAATTTTTCACTGTTCCTTTCTATGTATAAAAATGTGATATTTGAATAGTTCCCTTCTCTTGTATTTTGGCAATTGTACGAAGAGCACACATATGTTTAAATAATTTTCCTGTTTTTCAACATTAAATAAATGATTTCATCAAGACCAAGATTCTTTACTTTTTCAACTACGACTACTTCATTATATTTCATCAAAATGTAAAGCTTTCACTGTGATACATTTAATAAACACACACACAGATATATATATATATATATCTGTGTGTGTGTGTGCGTGTTAACGCTCCAATATTAAAATGTCATTTGGAGCGCGTGTTTAATTTAGGTACATTGTCATTTACTTCTCATTTGGTTGGCATTCTTACATGCAAGTTTTTGCTTAATTTTTATTTAACAAAATTATTTTTTATATTCATCTTTTTATAAGAAACTTTTCCTTTCATATTTTGTCTGATGCAAAATACACGTGTGTTAGTTTTAGGCTTAACTTTTCAACATGGTTCTGTTTTTTCTGTCATGTCGAAAATTGCTGTTGTACGGGGAAGTTGGATCCGTAAAGTATACTTAACTCTAGTTTTGCTGGTCCTAATTCAGCAACAGCTTTATAAATCATAATAGGTCTCCATTTTAGTCCATAGACTCTTTTGGTTTCTTCCATTTTAAAGTTCTAACTCTGTTTTCTAATACGTACGTTTATTTAATACGTTTATATATATATATATATATATATATATATAATTTGAATCTACTAAGGGCATTATTATTTGTAAAAACCTGAAAAGCATAATTATACATGGTGAGATAGATTATTTTTATTTTCAATACTTCAATTAACTTCCATTGTGTGACAGAAGTTAAATTATCAAGAATACAAAATATTTATTAAAACACAGAGTATAGTTTCAAATACTAAAAGCTCAATAAATTTTTCAAGAGAAACTGGCCAAAATGAATAAATTTTATTCACTTGAAATACACATTGATAAACATATATGTTTTGTAAGAAAATTTATATATTACTAACTGAAATTTATGTTATTTTGCATTGCCAGGCTTTGAAAATTCAAGAAGGAGCAAAAGAGTTTGTATGAAATTTTTACTTGAATAAATACGGCGCTGCAAAAATATTACGTACAATATCGAGCAATGCAATATGTACATATCTCTGGAACGATATCAGTGCAAGAAAAACCGAAAGATCAATTATTAAACCGACTAGGATCTTAAATGATATTTACGTGCTAGTGTAATTTTGAATTGTAAACACTTTCTAACCATTATTTCAATCCGCATTCCTTACAAGAATCAATAATATAAATTATGTAATTCTCAAGAAGAATTTTACACTTTCTGCTTCA
Source organism: Trichonephila clavata (assembly GCA_019973975.1). Classification (NCBI taxonomy): domain Eukaryota; kingdom Metazoa; phylum Arthropoda; class Arachnida; order Araneae; family Nephilidae; genus Trichonephila; species Trichonephila clavata. The sequence goes on from BMAO01014366.1 coordinate 9,922, forward strand.
ATGAAGTAGCAAATCGTAATAGTATCTCTCTCTCTCTCTCTCTCATCCCTTTTAAAAAGTAATATGCGTTACATATTTTGGATTTCAAGTTTCATTTTTTGAAAAAAATTTGAAACTCTAAAATGAAATAAAGAGTTCAATTTTTTTTTAAAAAGGAAAGGTTGCAATGTAAGATAAGGAAAAAAGGAAATGTAAGATATTACAATGGAATATTTTGATACACTCCAAAATTTATATTCTTAGTTTAAAAAAATATTAGAATCAAAGATAACTTTTTTTTACTGGAACTAGTCTGCGTTTGTTTATTTTATCCAATCGTAGAAAGAATCCCTGTCAGTCCCAGAAAGCTGTGAAAGTTTGTGACATTTCGACCTAAGTTTTTACTTTTTATTTACTTTTTATCCTTGCGGAAATAGGTCTGTTAAGTCTTCAAAAGGGTGAAATATGAGTACATGTAGCATTTTTCTCAATTTCGTAGGATTATCACGGTGATTCAAGTTTATCTCACTATACTTTATGATTAGCAGAAACGCTATGGTTATTTATAAAATTTAAGTGCATTTATTTTTGTTAAGAAGTATTTTTTCTATTGACAGGGATAAAAAGGTAAATTTAATAAGTCTCCTAAACAGTCAATTATTGAATTTTAAAGAAATCTCGAATATGACAGCTTAACCGACTATTTTAATGATTTTTATAAAAGTGAAATAAATCAGTAATTTTAGAATAAGAAATTACGTTTTCATATTCGCTTTAAATTTTATACAAACTACACGTACAGTTACAAAAAAAGAATATATATATATATATATATATATATATATATATGTAATAATTCCCAGTAATATAATCCTTTAAAATAACTTTTAACTACCAATGGTCCAGCCTTTCAAGAGAGGGACCAATGTTTTAGTAATAAGTTAACTTGCCACCAAACGAGAGTATTTTAAACTACACCTATCCACCCACTCAGATTATGTGATTTGAGAAGTCTATAACTACCAAGATTCCTGGAGACCGTTCTCTTTTCGCTTCTGTATTTTGTCTGCATAAACATATAGCCGGCTGCAGCTTGTGTTTGTATGTGTGAGTGTGTTGTGTCGTTCCTGTAATGTTTTATGTGCTTAAGATGTGAAATAAATAGTTTTAATTAATCATCGGAATGCCTCGTCAATATCATTCAAAGAAACCATCAACAATAGCGATCATATTATTAAGAATACATTTCAACGGTCACGTCTATTTCATATATATATATACAATGACTACATATTTTTAAAAACAAGAATATTAAAGTAAAGTTTCTTTTTTAAAGTTTCTTTTTTGCATTTACAGTAACAACTGTTACACAAAACTTCTAAAAAACAAAAACAAAGAAATTAAACAAAAAACGCGTTTAATTATACAATTTATGTACCAATTCTCTCTCTTATAAAAACTGTAATACTTAGTAGGGTATTCTTTGAGTTTAATTACAGCCTGCAATCTTTTATGCAAGGAATGATTAAGCTTTATAGTGGCAAAATGGAGTAATTTTTCCTTTCTTTTTTCAAATTGCGTGTTAATAATCACTTTTTGGTGTTGTATTATGTTTACGAATGTTCTTTTCACAAGTTATGTCTAGGATTTTCTTTTGGATTAGGATCTAGGTTCAAAGAAGGGTTTTCTGTAACATAATTTAGCAAACGTAATGTAGACGAACTTAATGCAGTAAATATTCTATAATTATCCTAGCTGTATGTGCTTAAAATCATTTTCTTGCTGAAAAAAAATGAAATCATAAAATCTATTCATTATTCTTCCTACGATATTACAATCAGGCCCGATAAGAGAACATACACTCCAAACCATGCACATACTTCATGCTGAATAGTTGAACGCAAACTCATAACATTTAATTCCATATTCATCTTTCTCCAAACTATGAAGCGACAATTTAACTTAAAAATGGTAAACTAGCTTTCATCCAACCAGATTATTTTGCTCCAGAATTCAAGAGATTTATTTAAATGACTTTTTGGAAATTCAATGGGGTTTTTTTTCCGATTAGTCCTCAAAATGCATTGTTTTTCTCTGATTTTTCTCCCATGATAACCAACATTGATAATCATATTTCGTAAGGTTTCTGAATATATTCTTTTGTTAGCATCTCGCTTCAAATCTGTCGAAATATTAAAAGCAGAAAGTTTTGGATTAATTTTTATTTTTCGAATTATTTTTCTTTCCTCTCTAACAGACAATTTCTCAGATCATCCAAACCTTGGTCTTACACTAAAGCTCTCAGTATCTGAAACGTTTTGTAATACGTGTTGAATTTAGAACGAGATTTGTCAACAATTTAACCAAATTGATTGATAGATTTTACTTCAACTCTTAATTTTATTATCAAGCGTCTTATAGTTAGATATATAACTTTCCTTTCATTTTTCTAAAATATAAAATTCATAACATTTAATCACTGAAGGGTATCCGACTACTTGTGACAACCTTTTTTTTAAAAAAAAAAATGGGATTGAGAATAATTTGTGATTCTTAGATTTATTTAGTACATTTTAAAAAATATGCTAAAACTAAGAGTTAAAAATAAATTATTATTACTAACATGAGAAAAATAGGTAAAAAATTTACAAAAAAATTACATAAAAGAGGCGCAAACTGTACCAAAAGTTTATGAACAAGTTCTCATTTTTCAATTTTGATGAGTTACTTTAGCATTCATTTTTGAAATGATCTTTGGGAGATATATATTTTAATTTTTACAAAACTAGAGCACTTTATCTTAGTTATTATATGGAATTGCTTAAAAAAAGTGATTATATTAACATAAGGAACTGTAAATTTTGTAATAAAACAGTGATTGATAAATATGAAGGTTAAAACACTTATACTATTTAAAAAACATACGCAAGAAATTTCAGCAAATTTTTTTCAAAACTGTTTGAACAATCACTGCATTAATCAAGCATTTTTAAAGTAGCACATTTCAACTAAAACGCGTTATAAAGTATGACATCTTGCTTAAAGTAATGGCATCTGCTTTTACTAAAACACTTGTAATTTTTGTTCTAGTGAACGGAAAATAATAAACTTGGTATTTTTATAAAGCTTATAAGATGACCTTTAAAATAAAATCATAAAGAAATTTGTCAATTTTGATAAAATTCACAATTATAGGGTAGTTGGAGATATCCTCACATTTACTGAAGAACCTAATGAAAGCCACTGAATTCATGTTGCATTCACCTGTAACTCATTCAAAAACAAAAAATTTTGAAATAATTATCTGTATATCTTTTTTTGAGTAGTTTAAGAACTTATAGAAGAATTTTTTTCTTTGAATCTACTAATAATTTATTAAGCTAGTTTGCATTTTCAAGTTTGTTTTGGTTAATATAAATATAACTTTAATAACGAAAATTTAAGTTATGTAAATATTATAAAAATCAAACATATTTACAGTAGAATTTTGCATTACTTAGCGACTGTAAGCAAACATTTTTGACGGACTGTATATAACTGGTTTTCAATATACGTATTTTTAGTATAATTTATAAAATGAAAATATTTATCTTACATTTTTGACTATAGTTACACGATTTTGAAACGTTCTCCACCCTTATTTTGTAAACTATTTCACATTATTAAAGTAGGCAATGTAGGAAATATGCAACAACAATATTTCACTGTATGCAACAATTAAATATCTCATTTGTCTTATCCTACAATTGTCTTACTCTTCATTTCTCTATTTACTGTATATAAGACTAGGAAATATATTTGATCCACACTTCAGCTGATTTTCGTATATCAACAATCAATCATAAATCTGAGCATGTTAGATCCCAAGGAATTATCGAATGAACCTACGCCTAACTACCGGAACAAGGATAGATAAATCATAATCTGCATCATCAATTGTAAGGCTATAAATCCTGTTACAGCAGTAGGCCTGGTTTCCTGTTATTAATGGAGCGTAGAGTCTCTACATTCGGTAGATAAATATCCTCAAGTCCCATAAAAAGTAAATCCTTTTCAGTGGGCAAGGGCATGAAGAAGATTGTGGCACTGGTGTTTTAGTAAGCTGATGTGATTCGCCTTGAGTGACTAAAAGAAGAAAGAATTGGAAAAAACAGAAACCCACGACCGAGCTAGACGATTAGGATATAAATGACCTGTATCTGTGAAACATCAATTTTGACATGTTACATTATCGTTGAAAAAAACCATGCTGAATAGTTTTACAAAAAATTCTTTTTAGATATATCTTCAATGTTTCCGTCTATGTATTAACTTGTGCAACAAAAACAAGGTATTTCAAAAATGTATATTTTTATTGCATTTTGGCATCTGCGCCGCAAATTACGCTATCATAAAAGGAACAATAAACACATTTCAACGTTTAAAGAATTTGTATAAAAATTTTAAATAATAGTTGAAGTCATCGAAAATTACACTCTTCTTTATATAATCCCTATTATTAATAATATGTCAAAGAAAAGCAAAAAAATAATATTTATTACATGTAGTATGAACAAATAAATTATTACACATGAAAAAGTCACGGATATTTCTTATTAGTAAAGTTTATTGATCTCTTTTTATTATACTTATTTTTAAGCTGATAGAAATCATTTTGAATTACAATTACTTATGAAGAAATGACATTCACAACTATTCTCGAATGTATACAATATAAGTCGATAGTAGGAAAAACCGTGAATATGTGACGAATATTTGAAAATTAAATAAAGTAAAACAAAAAAAATAGCAATCAAAAGAGAATGGTGAAAACTCTTAAGCTAACAAGAAGTTGCAATAACTAGCTGCTGTCCTAAAGTTGGCCTAAAACAGCAAACAATTGGAGAGTCATCGTCATCAACAGAAAAAAAGAAACTGGTATCACTTCAGAGAATTCCGCTTTGTAGAAATGTATACCCTTTAAGAAATCCTGACGGAGTTTAAAGTGAATATCTGTTCTTTTAAAATCACCATCTGAACTTATGCACAATACCATTGGTCAGCGAAAGAACTTGATCTTGTGTTATGTTTTCATAATGATCGTGAGTCATTAGCGCAAAGGTGATTACTCAAGGGAACAATGCTCTAATGCTAATGTCCCTCCTAAGTTTTTAAATTTAAATATTTTTTTTGTAGTACTATAATACAGCTCTGAAAGTATTTGTGATTTATAATGAATTGATCCCAAAATTTACTTTTGCAAATTTCATGTAATTTATTTTGTTCTTAATAAATGCATATTTCAATATTATTTTATTTTGAAAATTGATTTTGGTTTCTAATGTTAAAATTTAGATAGTTATAATGTTTTTACAAGTTTTGATATTTTAAAACTGAAATCACTATCTAAATTTTGAGACATTTTACCGTTAGAACTTTTGAACTATGTTTCAATTTAATGTATTTAAATGGAACTCTGATTATTCACGTCTTAAAATGTTCAACTGTATTGATAAATTTATAGAAAAGGATTATAACATTTCTGAGATCACTTTGATTAAAAAAATTGAGATATTATAAGATATCCATAGATCTAAATAATTTAAATAAACCCTACATGATTATTTCTCCCCGAAAATTGAATGAAGATGGACATACGTAGTCGGAAAAAACAATGAGGAAATTTAGAAATTACAAAATATATCTCATTTTTTAATATTTTTATTAACACACTACATAAACTTTTTTTTTTTAATTTTTTAAAAGCTTTTATTTAACTTACAATGTATGTATGTATGTATTGTATGTATGTATGTATGTAATTTGTTCGGGTGGAATCTTGCAACTCAATTTTGAAGCTGATATCTTCCTCCCATTGAGCTGAAATTTTGTATACACGTTTAGTTTGGATGACAATGCATGTTTTGACCATTTATATTCCGATATTGCAATTAATTAAAAAGATATTAATTAAAAACGTTAAACTAGTTTTGGGCGCCAACTTGGATATATCTGCATTGTTGTAATAATTTTATTGTTACAACAATGACAAAGTTGGCGTCGAAAATCGGTTTTCAGCCAAACTGGAATTTCATAACGTTGCGCTATTGACAGTATTAATTAACTTTGTCTAAAAAATAATTACATTTCTACAACGTAAAAACAATCTAATTTCTACAACGTATGCAATTTTTTTACAAATTTCTATCTATTTCCTTGGATTTAAATTCAAAACAAAAAAGTAGAGCTATTTTTCAAGTAGATTGGTACATTGTATACCTTTCTCAACGCTGCCAAGTTAAACTGAGATGGAGTATTGAAGAAATTCTTTAAATAATTTATCTAACTTTAATCTATGAAACTCAGACAAAAAATAATTACAGAATCGGAAAGATCATTTTTTAATGTATCTTACCCATCAAAAAGGAATCCGCTAGGAAAACAATAAGAGAAAAATATTATCTAGAAATGCAATATATTTTCGATTAAAAAAATAATTTTACAATAAAATGAAGTAATTTTTTAAAGAAATTTTCTAATTTTAAGCCTACGAGTAATTTAAATATACCTCATTTTATCACCAGTAATCTAAACACACACTACGACATGTGTCCTTAAATTTAATTACAAATAGAATCTGTTAATTTTATTTGAATTTAATTATTGATTTTTTCAAATCAAGTTTCTAAAGATGATCTGAGCAATTAAAAAAAAATAGATTCTTACGTAGAAGATATTCAATGTCCAGCAAAAAATTATCATTATTTGATAAAACTTTCTTTTTTGATTACAAAATGCGTTTTTAGTCTTAAGCATTTTATTGATTAATACAATATTTAAATGCCTTTTGAAGTTTTTAATAAACAATTCAAATTTTCTTCTAATATGTTAGAGAAATACATCCCTTATCTTCAAAATATTTCAAATAAATAATATATTCTTTAAGTTTTTCAAAAATAGTCAAAATTTTAATTAACATTTAATAACTTTGTCATTTATGAAGATAATCTCACTAAACCTTTTTTTTCGTGTGTAGAACAATGTTAGCCAAAATCTGCACGAAGATTGAAAAAATTGCTTTAAAATTACGGATTTAAAAAAATTGTGTTTTTAGTCTAATACCATTTTGCGAGAATTAATTCAGCTAAACCAGGGATGGCGAACCAGCGTTCAATGAGTTGAACAGGCTGAGAACCTGTCCAGCGATAAACTAAAAAGTAAAAAATAAATTAAATGTAAAAAAACTTTTTAAGAACAAGCTTTTATTTAAACGCGCTAAAAAGAATAAAATAAACTTTTCCTTTAAAACTTTTTTTACTATCAACTTATAACGTCATTACACAATTATATGATATAAAGCTTGTCGCGAGATTTACCTGTGTAGATAACAAGTAAAATAAATAACTTGACCTGATTGATTTTGGTTTTTAAAAATTCAAACTAAGTAAATATGAGTACTTAAATATTGCGACAAGCTTTTATATCATATAAATTGTGTAATGACGTTATAAGTTGATAGTAAAAAAAGTTTTAAAGGAAAAGTTTATTTTATTCTTCTTAGCGCGTTTAAATAAAAGCTTGTTCTTAAAAAAGTTTTTTTTACATTTAATTTATTATTTTATA